>KZ651911.1:45565-79109 GCA_001010745.2 Gerris buenoi
AATACACACTTTTTTTTAAAATAATAGTGTGATATTCCATTGTCCCAAAGCATATTGCTTATCTTTATCAGACTGCATATCCCTTTATCTTAATAGGTAGTTAGACTAAGGGATATAAACCTTGTGTATATTTCCTATACAAAAAGGGGGCTCCCTTTTCTATAAGAGTGCCAATATTTGTCCATAAAAATTCACACTATCGAGTAGGCAATATCTGCTCTTCAACTATCAAAAAAAAAAAAAAAAATCAGAATACATAAATTTCAGTTCAACAAAATTCCTCATAATGCACAGATGTATAGAATTTAAATCCCATACGTAAGATGTGTTCAATAGAAGATTAATATAACATTTCGTTTTGGATTTTATATTTTATGATTTTATATTTTGTGTATATCAGATTTATTCTTATCAATATATAACGACTTGTAAGACTTGCTAACAAACAAGAAATAATTAGGCCATGTAATAAAAACAATTAAAAAAAGAAAAGAAAAAATGCATTGATAAAATAAGATATACTCCATATAATTAATACTGCTAGCAATTTTCATTAACTACTGTGATTTTTTGGCAACAAATTGTTCTTATAGAAATTTATTCGCGAAGAGTAAGTACCCAAAAGTCGCGATCAAAACAAGTAATTTTATCAGAATATTTTAATTGAAAGCTCTTTTAAAATGCTTTAACTAAGTAGGTTAAGCTAGGTCACAAGGTATTTGTCTGTGGATCGGGTTTAGACGGGCTAGAAGGGCAGTGTGGAGAAGTTTGTCGATTCTTCGAAGTAAAGTGGTAGCCAAGTTTTGGCTGGAAATTTGCCAGCCAGGCTAGAATTCTGGCTACACACTCTGGCTTATATGTCATCTTGATAACTTACAGCTTCCAAATTGATAACCTTGTTCTTCCAAGAACAAGGCAAAGATATAATCATATCTCTTGTCTAACAGCAACTGATTCTCTAACCTCTTTTATACTTGTTATATATTTTCATTTGGAAATTAAGTTTACTATTTTGACCGAGATTTTTTTTACAACAACACTGCTTAACATTGAACTTGATCTGTTAATTTTGAACATCATTAAAATTGATCAGTTACCCAACTGATGTCAAGGACCATAGCAAACGTTTAAATTGGTATTTCTTTTCCCGGGGGATTGTACCTAACATGAACCTTATGTTCATGTTCATAACCCGAGGATAGACCGCGAAGGTGGGTAGTAAGATTCGATGATACAATTTCTGTCTTGAGCGAAGGTGGGTAACCAGCATGCAAAACCATTTGCCTATTAATATTTTCAAATTCATAAGAATACTTAATCAAAATTTAACATTGAACTACACTCTGTGCCTAACGATAGTTAGAGCGTTGACAGCGCGGGAAAAACTATAGCAAATGGGGTGGGGAGCCAATGAGAGCTCCAGATTTTCCCAAACAAAAGGTCGGCCCAACTTGGCCAAGATAAATATTTTTTCCCTAAGGCAGGTTGGCCAATCTGTGTGGCACTCAATTTCTCTCATTTTTTAACACCACTAGTTACTGTGTTCATATAACAAAATAAATACTATGAAAGAAATTAGATAAATTAAATAAAGGTTAAATAGGTTAAGAAATAAGAAATGGTGTAATAAAAATAAAGTGAGACTTTTTTTTTAAAATGAATAGCAATTCTGGCTAGGGTTATTCATTTAGAAAATGGCCGCTTACATAGGTTTCACGTAAAAAGGTTTTGTTTGCTTAAATTTATCATAGACTAACACGTACTTTATATTCTGATCACTAGATGGTCAAGCCTGTAACCATCCCTGTCTAACCAAGGGAGACTTTAGTGGAATTTTTATGCAAATCCAACAATTTTGCGATGAATCAAACTGGTTTTATTTTTATTTTTTATTATTTACTTGAATGTGTTCTATTTTATAATAATATTTTTGTTTGGTGTTGTTTAGGAAGATGCCTCGCGGCTTAGGAGGCTCTGCCCTAATGAAGCCGTTCGTAGTGCTGGCACTACCTGGCATGTACCTGTTCTACAAGTACAGCCAGTACAAGCGACAACAACTTGAACAGAACAGGAGGAAAGTAACCGAAAGAGAACTTGCTCACCTTAATAATAAGATCGTAAGTACCAAACTTTATCAAATACGCATTAAAATCCATCCAAGTAAATAGACTTAAGATAAATAACTAATAGTTTTTGATTCCTCGTAGACAAGTCATATAAATGGATATAGTTTTGCGAATCAACTACAGTATACGGAGATTCATTGCAACGGAGGAGACTATAAGATGTCCGTTTTAATGAAAGTCTGTTTTATAAAAAATAATTTTCAAATTATAACTTTCAAATATTTATAAAAGGCTGTACCTATACATCAATGTAAGTACAGTAGTTAGCAATAAATAGTGTATAATTTACGTCAAAAAAAGGAAAAGAAATACGTTTTTACTCTGAAATAAATTTTATTTTACGCACCATTTGTAAAGGGTGCTTTACTGCTTAATATATTTCTATTTCAACTGTTATATACTTTTTTTTTTTTTTAAATGAAATACACTTATAAATTTACGTTTTTATAAATACTTTATCGACTACTTCTCAGCGTAGGTATATCGGCCATGAACAGAACTGCGCTGTCATTACTTAACAGATTCACTATGATTTATACCAACATATTTGATAAATATCCCGGTTTGATATTCGACAAATTTGGATATATTATGTAAAAAAAGTTACAGAATCGTCCCTTAGGAACGTTTCAGTATACTTTTAACAACATTTGTCCATCACCACCATCCAAGCACCTAAAGGTGCTTGGATTGGACCTAAAGGTGCTTGGATGGTGGTATCATTTTTTGGGGTAACACTACTTGAAGAACGTGAAAAAAAAAAAAATATTTTGAAATAAAATGTTTACGAAAAAAGTGAAGAAACAGAAAATAAAATACAATTTTTAAGTTTTTGGTAGTTTTCATACTACGGAAAGTAGAAGCGAGACTCCAGCGCCGGCATCCCGGCGCTGGAGTCTATTTTTCTCTGACTGTCTCCCAGTGTTAACAATGATTATAATTTGATTTAAATGAAAATAAAATAGTGCCGAGGCTGAAGCAGATGCTCAGTCAATCAGCCATTTTCGGTCTTTTTTATAAATAAAATGGATTTCACAGAAAAAAAAATTATTTTTGTATTTTACTAGTTCGGCTGAGAAAGCGTAAACTAAAGGTTTGGGTACATCCATTAGTATGTCGACGGTTGTTAAATGGACTATACTACAAAATATTAAATTATTTATGTATCATAGGAAATTCTTTGGATATTTAGAATTGCTAAAGTCGTAGACACACTTGAGCATTCACCGCGAATGAGCATGCGTTTCCGTTCGGCTGGTCATGTCCATTTCTAAGCAATTCGTGGCGAACGCATGCTCCATCGGGGGCAAATCCATTCTCATTCGGGGCGAATGCTCTAGTGTGACTCCGTCTTTAGATGCCTTTTATGGATTGTTGCAGTTCATAGTTCATTATTGCCGATTATATTCATATACTTTCCGGGGGTTTAAAAACCCAGAGATGAAGATCACTTAGGTGGGATCAAAGTGTAGCAACTGAGGTGACTGATAAAGCGCTCGCTTGAACGCGCTCATATACTTACGGAAGTTCAATTTCCCGAATGGTAATCGCGCCGCTATGAAACTAGAGCCTGCCGTGGTTTAATAACCACCACAGTTGTTATTCTTCTACTACGCCGTACGCCTCCATTTGAATCAATGTGTTACATAAAAGCGATTGTTTTCCTGCCGTGGTTTAATAACCACCACGGTTATTCTTCTACTACGCCGTACGCCTCCATTGGAATTAATTTGTTACATAAAAGCGATTGTTTTCCTGCCGTGGTTTAATAACCACCACGGTTATTCTTCTACTACGCCGTACGCCTCCATTGGAATCAATGTTTTACATAAAAGCGATTGTTTTCCTACAATCAGATTTATGAATTTAAAAATCCCTTAAGTTATTTTAACAATATGCCATATTACAAATTGTTTTATTGTATATTTTTTACACACACGCATTCTAGAATTATAAGAGTGGTTTGCGTTGGAAGTTGTTACTTTTAAGATATTTGACTCATTGATTTTTACATTTTGTGACGTAGTTTTTCTGTTTCTGATTAATTCATAGAAGTCGTAATTTGGTTCTATCTATTATTTAAGAAATCCTATTTGAGGGGGTAAAAGAATGTTTCTCTATTATTATACCACTTTAATAAGTCATAAAGCGAAAATATAAAAATCGTGTCGATTCATCGAACAGTTTAACTAATCAATTGTAGAATGGAATCAATTGAAAGTAGCTCGAGCTTTTTACATGTGCAAAAATTATATAGATGGGTATTTATTACTACAATAATATAGGGCTACTTGCTTTCCTATAAAACTATGTATGAGCCTCGGAATGAACCATCCAATCTCAGGTGAGTGATGCGTTTCTTTTAGTTAGTATATAGCTAATGGCAGTCATGCATTAGATGTGCTGTGGTAAAATTATCGTCACGTTATCTACATCTTGGTTTATCTTAGTATCTTGGTCTTTCTTAGTCTATGTCTATATTGTGGTCTTTCTTATTCTATATAGGAACATTTTAGGACGTGGGGGCTACATGAAAGGTAAAGAACTCGTGATTTTTAAACAAAATATTATTTTCCGTGGCGTTCGATATTGATAGAAGGTCTAAAAACGAAATTAGGTCTGATTGAAGACACCCTTCACTTTAACATTTTAATTATATTTCCTGTTATTACCCAAGTAAAAAGGAGTGTTTTAGTTATCTTGCAGTGTTGTAAGACGATGTCTGACCGGATTCTCGCATGTTTGGCTATCATCAGGGAGGCTAAGCACTCCCAGGGGCGGTCTAGTCTACGACTGCTTCACTCGACCCTGCGATTAAGTCCTAACTGAAACCAAAACAGTCGAAAGTAATAATTGAAATAATGAGAAATAATTCAGAAATTTCGTTTTCTTGCCTTATCCAAGATTTGATACAAAGTTTGTACACTGATCACAGAGACCTCTACAAATCGATTACAGACACCACACTATTTAGAGATAATCTGAAACCTCCCTCCTCTTACTCTAACATTACAATCGCTAAATCCAAAATCACTTGATTCCACCTTTACTAACTCTGTAATTACCCAAATCTACTCAATTAGATAAATCCTATACAACGTATAATTACCGGTAAGGTATTAACTATATCGAACTTAAATTATAATAATATAGATCATATTTATAAAAGGATTTAAAAACAAAATATATTAAATAACAATAATTTAGTTTTATCAAGTTTCTAAAACACAAATGTACTAACTAAAAGCCTTGTTTCCTTAAATGCATTTCTTTATTTTGAGTGCTGAACAAGAAAGGAAAATATTTAAGCTAAATAATATTTAATCAATTATATAAATATATAACAATGCAGAGTAATTAAGATAAGTAAGTAAGTAATTTATCAGCAATTGTATTTCCTATACGAAAAGGTACAGTTTGCTAGGTTTTATGTGTCTCAATTTGTTGAACGTTGTGTTTGTCCAAGCTTATTAGCATTTTTCGTAGGAAAAACCAAAGATCTTAATAATTTCCTTTGTTTTTGTTTGTCTGTTAGTCATTGACGCAGTTGTATTTCCGCAATTGTCCCACAAAAAATGAGAAACTTTGCAGTGTTATGTGAAGTAAAAAAAAGGAAAAATATAGGGAAACCCATCAAAAAAGAGTTTATTGTTTACGGGTTGACTTTTCTTAAAAATGGAAATGCGCTATTTTAAGGGTTTAACACACCAAACCCTTAAAATAGGAAATGTTATAAGCAAGAGACATCGGAGTTGATTCATTCAAATTTATAGTAAAAAAAAAAAAACACAGTAGCTAATGTTTGAGACAGGTCGAATGCCACAATGCAGTTTATCTCAATCAAATCATTTAACTAAGAACTTGATCAGTTCTTAGTGGTTTGAGTACTATAAGTTTTATTGAAACTTAAAGTAAGGTGCTGGCTGAGGAAATTCTCCCCAGATATCATTGAACATCTTAATAATCATTCAAAATTTCGATGTAAAATAATAGCTTCGTGACCGATTTTGGTATCTTTTATCTTATCATTCCCAGAAGGCTATTTTCTAACTTATCAATCAAATTTCATTCTTTGATCGCTGAACAAAATCAAAGATTTCAACCAGATCCTTGAAATGCTTTAGACGGACAAAGACTTATACCGGTCCCTGTTTGAAACTGACAGATATAAGTAAATGCGGGATTTCCTCAGATGTATAATCAAAATTAATTAGGTAGCCCTTTAAAAGAGGATAAAAACAGAATATGAACTCTCCTATATATAGAAATAATAATATCCCTTAGTCTAATTATCTTTTTAAGACAAAGGGATATTTAATACAAAGAACTTTAGGACAAAGTACCATATATTTACTTACATTCATACACACACATTATTTGATCAGCAACAAAAAAAAAATTAAAATTGGCATAGCTGTAGTCTGGTGTTTTATATGAATAACAAATTGATTCTGCATGGTATTAAGACAAATATCATTAGCAATAAACAAATAAAGTAAAAATATATATAAGGAATAATTATAATACACTATTAAAATATTAATAATTTTCTTCAAATGACGTTATTAAACTTAACACCTTCTTTAATTATTATCATATGTTAATTCTGTTTGACGGATTTTTTTCAGGTGTTTAATAAATACTCAAAAACTTATAGTTTTCATATATATTGTTCGTTATTAATTTTATTATATAATCTAATCTTTANAAGATAAAGGAGTTTAACTAATTATTGTTAATGTTTTTCATTTTTAGAAAATTATAAGGATTGAAAATGACCTTAGAGAAGGGTCGAAACGTCTCTGAATAAAAAAAAAAATATATATGAAAACTATAAGTTTTTGAGTATTTATTAAACACCTGAAAAAAATCCGTCAAACAGAATTAACATATGATAATTAATAATTTATAAATAAGATAGTCGATGGGAAAAAAGTAAAGCTGAGAAAAGTGCATATAAGGAAATAGGATTCTGCTACCAAAGATAAGAACCTGACTAACAAAAAGTATTTTATTGCCATTAAATCTGTAGAATGGCATTTACTATAAACTTGACCGGATATAAGAGCGTTTCCAAAACCAAATGGCCGAAGTTAGTTGTGAGTAGCGTTCTCCTTGAATTTTAAATATAACTTCAAGGTCGGAGAAATTTAAAGGTGACTGAGATTTCGGAAATAACAGTTTACCCTTGCAGAAAAACCCAGGAGGAAATCTTTTTTTCATCGACATCGAATATGGGATGTTAAAATCTTTTCCCGTTCTAAAGTTTAAATTTTAAATTGAGAGCTTAAGTTAATGCGACCATTGTATACGCCAAACGCCAACTCTAAACGGATAACGCTGTCTAACAAACACGTACAACAAATTTTAACTAAATCAGTAAAATTTTACTTAAGTAACACGTAAACGTTACTCACAGACAGACAAATAAACAGACAAATGTTATATTTTGTTGAATGTAAGAACCTACACCGAAGCCTGTGTTTACTGGAAGCGTGTAACCTAATACATTAACAGCCAAGAGTAAGCTTGGCTGGTATGTAAGTAACAACAAAAATAGCAAACAATAAAAAGCAGTTTTAAGAAAAGAATGTTTAAGATTATTGGTATTACGAAAAAAGATGGTAATGTAGAGGGTGGTCACTGAGTTGTGTCTAAGAGCTCTTTTTATAGATAAAATCTATCTTGGCCTCAACCACTTCTCACTGCTGTGAGGCAGGTCAGCTGTTAATCGCTTTGGCAGGTCAATGCTAAAGTGTTTCCTCATCTCCCCACTAAATACCTCCTTGCGGGCTTAACATGCAATCCCCTTTTCTTGAATCTGTAGCCTGCAGAATTATTAATACAATGTTGTTATAGAATAGGTAAATTAAATGTTGTTCGAACGTGTAAATTAGGTAAATACAATGTCAATAGAATAGGTAAATAAAATGTTGATAGTTTAGGTAAATACAGTGTTGATCGAGCGGTAATTGGTGGAAGTTTGCTGGATTCTTAGAGAAGTTGAATGTAGTTTTACGTGAATATTAATAAAAATTTTGTTTCGTTTTAACAATTGCGTTTTTATTGTCCCTCCTTAATTTATAACCAAGAAAGTAATCACACCAAAATTTTTGTTCTTTGTCAAAAAACAAAAAAAGGGTTTAAGGAATTTTTCATGCCACTTGTTTTGATTCCACCCTTTCCAAATCATAAAAATGTATTACCTTAGGAACGAACTGGGTTGTCATATGGAATAGTCAGTCTTATTGTGTTTGGACAGTAAAAATGCGTTTAAATTTAAAAGCTATTGTTTCACTGCTTAGCCTGATTGATGAGAGCCAACCGCTCTCGTCTATGAGCTGCATAGACCCCGTTTTATACATTATAAAGAAAAGAATTTAAAGACATCACATGGCATCCGTTCCTACGGTTTATTACAGACTAAGTTCTGGGTGTGACGAAGGTCGGTTCAGACTGCACATGCCGGACTGTAAGCTGGAACTGAAGGAGAGTCACAGGCCACACATGACGTCCTCTTCTTAGACATGAAATCTCTTGCCCGGGCTAGTTCAGCTGCCATCTCCCTCACTGCTGAGTCCATTAGTTTCAAATCCTGTCGGTTCATGTCCGGGATACCGTGAGTCTCGGACACACCTCCAGGACCAAAGTGAACAGGAAGAACCAAGTAGTCTATACCGTCCACCACTCGGGTTCTTACAAGAGCTGGGTGAGCGTCCGTCTCTTTTCCCATCAGTCCTGAACAACACAACAATGATCAACGTAGAAAGTGTGTAGGTCTGATTAACAGGAATAAATTAGGTTGAAATGCCAAATTCCACCAGCAAATGGAAGTGCAAAATACCAGTCACTTACGCATTTATCCATCACAGTATCTCCTGATCGGCAATCGCTATAGAAAGCGGGAAACTTATATATAAACTTCCACTTGCTTTTTCAGTAGTCGTTAGTAATAACTAATTAGGGATTTTAGAAAATTATATTTATTTCACACCCAAAATAGACATTTCCAACGTCAAAATCAACTGTCTGTATTCTTATTAACTATTAACTCTATGCTGTTTGAAAGCACCAAATAACTCGGTAGTGGTCCAATGAAGAGAAATCAAATGTAAGTTTATTAACTAAGACATAAATGAATGTTAAAATAATGAATAATGCAAGATGGAATAGTTACCCTTGCAGATGGCTCTGATGAAGTCAGCCACAGCATACCCAGCGGCTATACTTCCCGGCTCGTCCTCATTAGCTTTTCTTATATCTTCCCTGACTGAACGGACCTTTTCTGATATCTTCTTCGACTCTTTCTGCAACCAAAGTTATAACCGAATATAAATTATAGTGCAAATGTTTCTTGTATATTTTTGTTCTAAATGTTCCAGCTCACTAATATTCAATTTTAAACACTTTAACCTTCTAGTGTTGCATTTAAGTAGACATTATCCTGTTAAAAACTTATCTCTGCAGAAATTTGTGAATAATTTATGAAAATTATACTAATTTTTATTGACGAATTAATTGAATTAACTGGTAATTGACCTGATTTACTTAAAACAATTTAATCGTAAATTGAACGACAATTTTTATTTAACGAAAAACACTATTTGTATTTAGTACATTTAAAATAATTGTATATAAATGTGAGTATGAATTATCTCTTTTGTATATATATATATATATATATATATATATATATATATGTGTGTGTGTGTGTGTATGAAGAGTATAAGTAATGAAATATAGATCAGTAGATAGCCCACACAAACAAACCTTTGGAAGGAATTTTTCAATTTCTTGGTAAAGGAATTTTCTTGTTAAAAGAGAATTCTTAATATAAAAGGAAAAAGAATAAAAAGAAAAAGAAATTTACCACATTGAAAGTCAATTTACTACATTGAAAAGTCAATTTACTAANATAAAATATAACCATATATATATAAAATATATATATATAAAACAAAAAAACAAAATTCATAAGGACTGAGTTGTCATTCTTCTTTATATTTTTTAATATATATGAATAAAAAAAAATATGTTGTCTCATTTGTTCTTTGTTAATTTATTTGTTTGTTTTTTTACTTTTATAAAAAGATCATTATGAAGATGCATTGTTAAAAGCTATCATTTGAAGAAAAGGAAGAAAGCTCCGGCTATTTCTTTTGTAAAAATGTTTTATTGTTGTAAGCGAATGTGAAAAGGATTCCATTCAGTTCTCAAATCCTAACAACGTGTAAAAATATTGTTATCATGTAACAAGCTAAGTGCTACTTATTTATAAGTAAAGGCGAATAGAGGAAGATTTCAATATTAAAATAATAAAGAGTTTACTTAGCCTCGGCGAAAATTAACACACACAAAATAATAGTATCAGCGTAGGACCATATAATTTTGTTTTCAATTCTTGCCACGAAAGGGCAACAATTGTGATTTCACTCTTGTCAGAGTGTCTCTCTGAGAAGAGAAATGACATAATTTTGAGTTATTATTGTGTTTAATCGCATGGCCACTACATTTTCAATCGTCCAGGAGGATTTCTATGAATGCGATTGAAGGTTGACTAAAGGATTAGAATGATGGAATCCATAATCATGAAATGATTGATATCTAGAGTTGGGTAGGTCTGAAATAAAACGTTCTTTAAAGTCATCTATGGAAGATACAAGTTGAAAAGTAAATTACCTGGGAATTTGGGGGACTGGAGGGATTGATAAGGTAGGAATTTAAAGCGCTTGTTATTTTATAAATAAATTATATAAATTTATTGATAATAAAAAATTATGAACTTATAATACTTAATTGCTTAGTAATAGATCATATTAGCAGAACGCTGTGGCAACTAAATACGTTATAGAAGTTTATTATTTGATATTTGTAATGTACGAAGCGTTGAAAAGTTTACTACAACGTTTAGTTTCTTTTTTTGAGTTGTGTATGGTGTTCCCAGGATAAACGTCGATCAACGTGTTATCCAAGGTAGCTGACAGTACTGTAATGATGAATAGGGATTTGATTAAGGGTTACAGATTCGCAGTACCATGTCTCAGAACAAAGGTCACGTAGCTACTTTTATTTCCGATAATTATTATTCCAAATTATTTCAGCTATATGCCCGAAGTGTAAGATGTTTTGGATATGGTCAGATGCTGTGCGGGGAGATGATTAAAATACAATAACACCTAGAAAACATTATAAGTAATATATATAATGATATTGCCAATTAAGAATAAGTTTAGTATTGAAGATTACTTACTGCAAGAAAGACGCCGCCTGGTCTCGCCCCAGTCACTATGGGTACTAAAGTGGAGGGTGATGCTCCTCCAGTTATAGGGATCCAGATTGCTTTAGGACTGAGTCCAAGAGTTGTAGCGACAAGTTTCCTTGCAGTCATCGTCATGTCGCTCACTATACCCACCAGCTTACCTGCCTTCAGTACTCCGTTCTCTCGCAGGACCTAAATACAACCAGTTGCATTACTTCCAACCATTACTTGCATTACTTTGTTTAATTCAACCAACGTGATTTCTTCATTTCAAAAACGATGAAATAGCATCTCATTATTTATTAAAACCGTATAGTTTTGGCAGTTTCCTAGATGGACGGCGGATTCAGTTTCAAAGAGAACGGCTAAAAATAGTTTTTAGCCAGCATAATCTTATACGAATACATAATTTTAAAGGTCTAAAAGAGTAGGAAAGAAAATTTATTCATTATTACAAATATTTAATCATTTAAATATTTACAGGCATTTAAAAAAAATATGCCCAAAGATGTTAGAGTTAAAAAAAATTATTCTTATATGAAATGTTACATATTGTACAGCTCTTTTTCGATAGGTTTAGAATTTGTAAGTTTTCCACCGAAGTATGTCTCTTGGTCTTCGCGAGTAAATGTCCCGCATCACTTTGTTTCTCATAAAGTTAGTTAGATACTATAAGAGAGCCAGCGTGTTCGTTTGGATTAAATTCGTCTGCTCGGCCATCAATGAAGAAAGGATGATACGATGTCGAGGATTCGATCCTTCGCCGTCATACTCTGATTTTTATAGCTTACTAATGATCAATCACATCATACTGGCTTATATTTTACAGAGGTATGATGTGTTAAGTGGCTGGAACTCATTTCTATTAATTGCTTGGTTCGAGCAAGTGGTTCATCCTTCTATTACTAGTGCTAGAACCTTACTATTACAAGATGCAATATGAATTATGATACCTGAGCAAAAAGTGGTACAGTCGAGTTAAGAGGAGGAGTAAGAAGTGCGAACACAGCTTCTGGACAAACAGAAACGCAGGTTTTGGCTACTTTCTCCATTACGGGAGCGTTCATATGAAACAAGGTGTCATCGCTGATATCCTGCTTCAAGCACCCTGTTTCGTTGTACACCATCACCACGTCCGCTCTCTAAAAACACCCAGATGTACATAGAGTAAAGTTAGGCGCGGTGTTATCAGAGGTGTTATCAGAGCTTTTACTCAGAGGGAGTCTGAGGTATTATTAGATCTTTTACTCAGGAGAAGTCAAAAAGATACTATCAGATCTTTCACACATGAGAAGTCTAAGGCATTATCAGAGTTTTCACTGAGAAGACAGAGGTATTATCAGATCTTTTACTCAGGAGGAATCTGAGGTATGATCAGAGCTATCACTTAGGAGTAGTCAAAGATATTATCAAATCTTTCACTCAGAAGAAGTCTGAGGTATTATCAGATCTTTTACTCAGGAGGAATCTGAGGTATAATCAGAGCTTTCACTCATGAGGAATCTGAGGTATTATCAGAGCTTTCACTTAGGAGTAGTCAAAGATATTATCAAATCTTTCACTCAGAAGAAGTCTGAGGTATTATCAGAACTTTTACTCAGGAGGAATCTGAGGTATAATCAGAGCTTTCACTCATGAGGAATCTGAGGTATTATCAGAGCTTTCACTTAGGAGTAGTCAAAGATATTATCAAATCTTTCACTCAGAAGAAGTCTGAGGTATTATCAGAACTTTTACTCAGGAGGACTCTGACGTCCATATTATTAGAGTTTTCACTCAGGAGGAGTCTATGGTATTATCTCATCAAGGATATTTCTGATATTGAAGATACTCTAATAGACAAGGTAAAAATAATTTGATTCCTCTGTTCTTAGTTTCTTCCCATAAATCTTTTGTTCTAAAGAGAAGATTTTAATTAACATTTTGAAAGGGTTGAATCTTAAACAAAAAAGGAGACAAAAATAAATTAGATATTTTCTGGAAATTAGTGAATTTAACAAGCTTCATATTAATACTTTTTCAAGATGAAATAATGATAATAGCAATTAACGAAATAATATTACATTATCAAAATAAAGTGATTAATTTTCAAGCCATCATAATCTTTATACTAAATATGAGTACTCTTATCAGTTTAATAACGATAATTAATTGCTTTTGTTTGATTTTATTTATGCTTTTTTCATGTTTTACAAGTATTTGTATAACATTGTTTAATGAAATACGATGTTTTTAAGATACAAGTACAATGCATTGTATTATTAACTTGTTATTAGCGTCTTGCATAATTAATTATTTCGGGTAAATATATGAATATTAAAAAGCTTCACCATAGAACTTTCCTTGTCTCTTAAAAACTCTTTATTAACACAAGATATAAATTATGAGAGTAATTTGCTATAAAAACAGCGTTGACTCATATTAAAATTTAATTAAATTTATCCATGGGGTAAATGCACACTTAGTTTAATCTGAATATCGTTGAGATAAGAAAATTTAAAAGATGGCAATGCACCCAGTTAACTGAACGAGCTTAGTGAGTTCTTCATTTTAGAGACTTAGATGGCGTAAAAATACACCGATTTTATCGAAATTTGGTATGCAGGTACATTTCAGCACTTGTGAAAACTGTATTGTATAGCTTGAGGATAAATCACTCTTAATATTTCTAAGATAGCGGCCGATATAAAAATAGGTTTTAGAAAGTCCTATAAAGTTGCATATTTTTATTTTAAAGTTTGATATGAGCAGAGAAAGAAAATATACAATATTAAGTCATTTGTCATGTTTTATAATACATTAATGGTAATTTTGAGATTTTTAATGATTATAACTATTGTTTCGTAGATCCTAAATATGCTAGTTAGGAATGCATCACTGGTATTTTTATAATAAATATTTTAATATATTCCATACAATCATATGTTCGAAATCGCAAAATCACTAAATCATTATTCTTAGACTCTGAGTAAAAGATATGATTAAATAAATCTTGTTAAACATTCACTTGGTTACCCAACCACAGGTGGGTAACCAAGTTAATTAGGTGCCATGTGGAAAACATGTAATTGGTTACCCATCCTATAATTGTTTACCACTTATAAGGATTTCCTTTGTCTAAATAACTATTAAGACAAAAGGATATTTAGTCCCAGTCAGAAGTTTGTGGGACAAAGGAACATCACACTTCTTTTTGAAAAGGTGATAATATCACTTAAGACGAGGGAATGTTTACACATTAAAGTAATTTGGTGAGGGTAACCAAATATATAAGATGCCTAAATATTAATTGTTGCTTAGGACTTTCATGGTCATAGGGGAGCCAGCGTGACCGAGCTGGGGTTCGATCCCGGGTCATGAAACTCTGAATTGCATCTATGAATCATGGACGGAGCAGGGCGAGGGACAACCCCTGAGGGGTTCTCTTCCCACACGCTTTGGAGCAAGCTTATATAGCTCACTCATGACTACATCATACTCGCTTCGGCGGTACAATGTACAAAAGTATGATGTGTGAAGTAGCTGGAACTCCACCACGGGGCACATAAAAGGGGTCTACTATAAGGCCTGATTGCAAGGTTCGAACAAGTGGTTCGTGCTACTCGTCAAGTAGGAAGTACTTGGTAACTACTTCTACTATTAGGACTTTCATTTCAATATTTTGGCTGCAGATATTATCTTGTACTTACAGCCAGAGTCTGCTTGAGTTGGTTAGGTCCACTGAACGGGACGACCCTGGTACCTGTAGGTATCTGGTTCAAATCGTCAGCTATGTCTCTGATGATGGGTGATGAACCGTGGATCTTGATCTCTGACACGACGGACCAAACCTTGAGTTGGAAGATCATGGCTGTACCTATAGCAGTGTCGCCTCCCAGTACACTCACTCGCACGTTGTCCTTCTTACACGGACACTGACTTAATCTACGCACAGCTGTCCTGAAATCAAATAATCACTCAAATTTATAACACAGTGACAAAGAAATATGTTGAATAGTTTATTATGCCTTAGGTTATGATGCCTTCTGTCGATGAAAACATACTATCTATACCTAGGATTTACGGTGGGAGACAACAACTGGGCTAGCTAAAAAAAAAAACACTTAAACACATAATAAATACGAAAAATCATATCAAAATGTTATATTTTGTTATACGAAATTTTTACCCCCGAGCCAATCGGTGGTTCAGATATGACATTTTTACCCCCCGAGCCAATCGGTGGGTCAGATGACATTTTTACCCCCGAGCCAATCGGACATTTAGAAATAAATGGGTGTGATATTCTATATTTATCTTGATATTACTGCTAGATACTATTTGTCTTAATAAATATAGATGTTTACCTGAACATGTTTGATTATTTTGAGTTGAGAAGTTTGTCCAAATGTTTTTGAATTTGTCGCCACGAAAAAATCTGAGAACTGAGACGTCGATTAAAATACCATGAGATTGAATTTCTATATTATCTTGTTCGAAGCCTAAGAATCAAATTCACGTCACGATACCTTCATATTTTTAATTCAAATCTGACACTGACTTTTTTTAAAAAAATGTCAACTTTCTCTCAAAAGGATCAGTCATGAAAGTCCTAACTGTTAGTCTATAGTTGTCCTTTAAAATAATTTATATTATCTTGTTCTACATTGTACATAATTTTTGGGTACTTTTAGTTTTATTGTAAAATTTTTTATGAAATAAAACTACTATTGAATATAATCATTTAACAAGTTGTAAAACAAATCAAAATAGGAATAAATCTAGATCCTTCGGAGAAAGCTATGAGTTAGAGATTTTATGCCTTGTCCAAGCTGCCGATCCCTGGACGAAGTTTAAAAGAATTTCGACGTTTCGAACCTATTAGAGCATGCTTGTCAAACATTGGACTAATATCCCTTTGTTTTAATAGTTAATCGTAATTCTTTAATTAATAGGTTATTTAATCAAAGTAATTTATATTCTAAAAAAGTAAGTAGGGAGTAACAATTGAAACAAATACCTAGAAGTTCTTGATACTTCCGTGTAAAGGGTTTATGAGCTGACTTTTCACACCTGGAATCTTCAGGGAAGTATGTAACAGTATACTTATTTAGTTGGGTATTTTCACCTGAAGTAGGTGGTCTCTAGACACCCTCACGGCTGCAGCTTCTTCCATCATGCCGAACGTGAAAGTCTGAAAGAAGAATGAAGTTTTAAGTTTTAATGCATATATAACAAATTTAGTTCTCCAAATTCACACCATTCCTTGTTGTGTCTTCTTTTTGAATTTGGTTTTCGGAATTAGCTTGTAATTTGGTCCTTAATATTTTTAGGGTTTATATTTCAGGGCCTAATTGGCTCTCAACCTTATCCATCCAACCACCATCTTTTCTTTTGTTCAATTTATATTATATTAAGTGTACAGTCTCGTAACTTTTATTTCAGTTAAGTTTAAGATACATAACACGTAGGGTTTGAAATAAACTTGGGGCTACTTTAGAAGCATATAAATACGAGTATGTTGATTTTGTACGTAAATTATTTTATCTATTTTAATCATATACAACCCACTCCAAGCTACCAACTATGTTGGGCATAACAAGAGTAATGAGCTTGCACCAAGTACGTTTTTAATATGGAGGAACAACGAACCTAACAAGAAAGTAACGTTACAGCTGATACATCGGTGCTAATTAAATTTATTAAACATTTTTCTGTGTTGTATAAAGAATGCAGTGTAACTATTTTTAATATCGGACATTTTTATCACAGAATTATTTCCATCACTCTGATACAAACCCTCCCACCTAAAAACTTTCGATTGATGTCTATAAAAAAAATGATTTATTAAAATAAAATGATAACCTTGGGCCGAGTTTCCCGGCCACACCCCTTTAGTCTTTAAATAAATTTGGTTTTTAGGGGAAGGGGAGTCGACAAGCTCTATCGGCTTGCTTATGAAAAACCAACTAAGGAAGGTTTATAAAGGTTTTTATCGGAGGAGGGGGTGAAGACAGAAAGTTGAGGGAAATTCAACACTATAATATAGCCTCCGAGCTTTCATAATAGAAAGCTTAGATGAGTTTACATAGTGTAATAACAGCCCTACAGTTCCCTTAAACTTCATAAATTCCCTTCCTAGAAATATTTTAAATATAGATGCTCAACTAAAATTAAAAAATAATCAACTTATATTCGACAAATTTAGATAAAAGATGAAACCCTATTTTGTTTACAGATTAAATTACTTCACAGATCTGATATATTTTATTAGAGAAATGTAAAATATATTTATTTCCATTTCAGTTGCCATCTCTAAACTCTAAGAAAGGGATGATTCACTCCAGAGTTTAGGAATTACTTAATTTGCAGTAACGTACCAGTTGTAAAAATTGAGCGCCACTTTGCCTGGGAAAATTTAAGACTAAAAACTGTCCCTTTATGAATATGAGGAAGTACGGTATGGAAGAGAGGAACAATTAGGACAAATAAGAAGAAAAAAGTCACAAAAGATATAATGATTAAAAAAAGGAATTATTCAAACCTTTTCAATGAAGAGAATCTTACTTTTAATAAATATGATATGAAATTTTGTTTAAACGCTGTATTATTATGTTTTGATTAAATATTGATCAATTAATTTATTTAAGTAAAGCCGAGTAACAACGATATAAGCACTTAGCAATACAAACATACTGCTTCTTTGTCTTAAAGGGAAAAATATTGTTTTTACCAAAAAAATCCGAAACCACATTTCAACAGAATTATTTAATTTGTGAAAATTATGTATAGAGTGATAGTATTTTGATTGTTTTTAAGACTATTTCAGTGGTTTTTAGCTGGATGTCTGTCTTTGTCACGCATAACTCATAACTCACGCAGCTTTTAAGCTAGAAAGTTGAAATTTGGTACCAAAATCATCCCTTACATTCAGTTGAACCGCTCGGAAAATTATAAATTTGAGACGTTATTTACCTATTTTACTGAATTAACAAATATTTTTAAAAAATATCCAATTCTGTTTATCATAGTTTGTATGTAACTATGTACACAGACTAATTTTTTATGTATATGTACCGCCGATTCGAATACATTATGTATACAACCGTATATGTATCTATTACTTAAAATCCTTTTGATTTTAAATTATATTACGTACTAATGGGGTGCCACGGCGAAATGCCGATTTAAAGATATTGTAATTCTTTAATAAATGGCTATTATTATTATTATTACTTACTAATATGCAATGCCGGCAAGTTGTTAATTGAAAGAAAAGTGGTTAAAATGAAAATGAATGAGCCAGGAAACCATTTAGACTGAAACTAAAGTTTGACTGAGAAGGAGAAAACAATGAAAACTCAAAGTTAATTATTGATCGGGACAGAGAAGCCTAGAGGTGTGGTAAAGCAGTGATTGTCCGGATGACATATGATTGGGGTTGTGTACAGTACAATCATATAGAGGATTGAAGTGATTGTGATATGATTCAAGAGAAGTCTTATTGAAGTGAACCTTTGTATTATCCAGAAACTCAATCAATCAATTCAGCACTTGCCGTATCTCTTGTTGTCTCAATAATTCAGGATCGCACTGTTCACGCTGCCTTTTAACTTTTAATTCATAATTATGTCTTCATCTTTTATAATTAATGCAGGTTTATTTATTAGATTATTGGTAGAATATAAACTTAATAGAGGAGCTTATTTCTAAAATGTTTGTTATACATTTTTTTAAAAATATTTTGAGTAATCTTGGAATACGATTTACTGCTAATTATTAGCTATTTACTCTAACCTTAATAAAATTAAATTTAAGTTGATCCATTCTTAAATAGGTACCAAATATGTTTACAAACGTGCAAAATTTATTTAATAACTCATAAGCCTAATCACAATAAGCCTGATGTTGGTCCTATAATAATTTCAACCTTCTGCGCCTATTGCCAACAAACTTCTTTTATTTTAAAAGCTCTCATCCAATGAATATTAGAAATTTGGATTATTTGTCGAAAAGCTACAGGTGCCATGTTAATTAATACCGTCAACGCTTGTTAAATATTGCTAGAGGTCGACCAAGAAGTCATGGAAATCTGAGGAGTGCGCTAGTGTCGTCATGTACAATCAGTTTTTAATAAAATAGACCACTGTCAAAAAACACAGTTTTGTTCTTTAGTTATTATTAATTTTATATTTTTTTGCTACAGGCAACACTGTACCTGATAAGAAATCACTCCTACTATACGATATCTTTATATTATTATTTATTGATTATTCCTCTTTATTTCTGAGTTTGATTTGTTACTTTTGATTTCCTACCCCGTTATTTGTAGCGTCCTTTGTATTTGCATCATCCCGTGGATTTGTGGATCGTACGAAAATCGTTTAGGACAGTTGTGACTATAAACACGTACTGTATAAAAACAAACAAAACAGGAAACCTAACAGATTGGAAACCTTCCTGTTGTTATTTGTGAGATTTGACATAACTGCGCATTTCATACAAACTAGAATAGCACCCGACTATACTGACTTCGGCAATGACTTCTTGGTCGACCTCTAAAATAAGATACTTTTATTCATTTAAAAAAAAACAGAATATTTTAAAAAGAGGGGGGGGGGCAAATAAATTTTACAATAATAATAAATTAGATACGTTATAGGAAATAAAATAGAATGCTTTATTTAAACTGTATTTATTAACAGTTGATTATAGCATTGTGATTCACGGAACCAAACTATCGTGTAAGTATACGGTTATCAATTTACTGATATGAGAGTTTGAAATAAAAGGTTAAAGTTGTGGTTTAAGCGTAAGCGGTTGTGGTTTTATTATTTAGGCAGGTGTAAGATAAAGAGGTTTTGGGCTGTATTGAGGCTGAATATAAAGTAAGGGTAGGAGCTACCCTGTAGCCACATGTCAGCCAGTTTGAATAAAATAGCAGGTCAAATACTCACTTTATTTACTAACCAAGAAGTGAGCTTAGTTTTAGCACTACTGTGAGCCTAGTATAGGCATACGCTCCTATTCCCAAGCTTGTACATCTCTCTTCAAAAATGTATAGTTATTAGTTACTTGCTGGATTTCCGTGCCTAACTATGGACTGTATTAATTTTAAAGCCTTTATTTAAACAGTAATAATGGATTGACACTTTTTGAAGTCCCCTACAGAGGCTAAAACTATACTTGGCCAATTTTGATTAAATTAAACTTATGAAATTTAAATGGTAGGCCATTGTTGGTCCATATGTTTTAACCTTCTCTTCCACATGCGCACAAACATACATTTATTTACACCTACATCTTCAAAAGTACTTATCTGATATTTATGAAATTTGGATAGTTTATTGAAATTAGCCCGCATAGATGGCTAGAGATTAATTTCATCCTTCTTCGCTTTTTCAATTTTTCTTAATTGATTCTTTTATTCGTAATTAAGGGGGGAAATAAAATAAATTTGTATTGCAAATGCGTAATATCAATTAATTACTTGATAGAATGCAAGGCAGTTATGTGTTACTCTAATTGGCAATATGTTTAATATTCTGCTATAGTATTTAGGCCATATTATGCTTCGGAGGCAATTTTAAATATTTTTTTGTCAATATTTTTATTGTTGATTATTTTTGCTATATATTTCAATGATCTTACGTTCCTGCAAAGTTACATTAATAAGATATAGCGAAGAGGAAAACAACGAATGAGTGTTGTAGATTGTCCAAGAGGATCGGAAAATTACAACTGTTCTGTTCTAGTAAAAGCTTTCCTTGCGGTCTACAACAAACCGAACCTCAACTCTAATCGGATTTCAAAGCTTTCCACTTTCCACCACACTTTCCCACCGGATCTTGTTTGGAAGACACTTGATAACACCCTGTCCTGCGCATTTTCTCTTACCTCTCGGAATATCAGTAGGGACAAGAAACTTGATAAAGCAAATAGTTTTAAACGAAAGTGACACAAAGGACAAGAACAAACAAACAACTTGATAAACAATAGTGTAAACCTGCGTACAACCTTAGACGAACTCTCTCGAAAACTTACCGATTCCTTGAACAAAGGCAACACAAACTGACTCAGTTCTCTTTAACAAATTAAATTACATTTAGCAAATAAGAGATATCAAGTTCCTTGGTCTAACTGAATTCTATCTGCCTTCACTCAGAACATCAGAGGTATGCTGGATTCTTTGTTGGATAGTAAGACTGTATTTGAGAGCAATAGTAGGGGTAAAAGATAGGAATGATAATAATAATAAATGAATTAGCCAAGTATTTGCTTTCACTTCATACAAAGGGTCGGTAGGAAATAAGAAGTAGGACGAGGTCGTTAACCAGCATGTTCGGCCCAGCCACATCACGATGGCGGCCATGAAATTGCTATTTACGTAACTAAATCCGTAAGGGCGTTATTAAAGATCAAGGGCGATGATTGAAAGTACAAGTGCGTTTAACGTCCGAGGTCTGTCATGGCGCTTACTGCTCGTGGTGCGTACACTATTTTATCGCACCCCCCGCCAATTTTTTAAAAAAAATTAATTGTTCACTTCTATTTTGCCGTAATCTTAAAATCCATAAATGCATATTAAGTCTACATCTGTACCAAAACAAACTGCAGTTATAGAAAATATTGATTGTTACAAATTGAACTGCTGACGCTTAGCGCTTAACTACTAGCGCTTCCTACACCCGCGGCCGCTTCTCGAACTAGCGGCCTGTAAAAATGCATGCTTTATTTTTACAGGCCCTAGGGCTGTAAAATAAAGCTTTACTGTCCGTTCAGGATTAGAATGTTTACATGTGGTGGGTGATAAAATTTGTTATTATTATTATAATGACGTGAAAGAAGCGCATTATGCCCATTTTTACTGGCCAAAAGCAATGAGACTACTCCGAAGTGTCTCACCCACTTCGAACAATATAAATAGTTTTTCCAGGAATACATCAAGATTTTGAGAAAATAGCTATTATCGTTTTCGGTGAGAGGACAGGTTCTATTACCCGTCGATGAGGAGTTATTTTTGGGGTTAAATTTGATAAAATATATTCAATTAATTATTAAATATAACCTTAAAAACTCAAGACAAATAAAATGTATTGAAAACAAAATTGTTTAAAAAAAATGCATTAGCTAATTATTATTTTAATGTTTCAGGACAAACTGCTGACGACGTTGGAGGAAAAAGAGCCCGAAATTGCCTCAACGCAGGAAGACGAGGTAAACTAGCATCAACAGATTTAGATTTTAACCTTACAATTTCATATTCTAAAGCTTACCTCTCATGTTCTAAGTTAAAAAGAGGAGTAGAGGAGATCCATTTTGTAGGTGCTCTTTAATACACAACAACTACACAAAATTGGTTTATAAACATAATTTAAACATTTTGAATATTTTTGTAAATTATTAAATGATAATCAATATTTAACTTTAACTGTTTGAAACCGCATTTCAAAACGATAAGTCAAACATTTTTACAGAATTGCGTTTTGATTTCTACCGCCATTTTTAAATTATCGAATTTTTGAACTTTGAATCGTTAACGCTAAATAATGTTGGAATTATTTCTTCGGTTAAGCTGAAATTTACCCGAATAAGATGATGATTACATTTTTTACTAATTTTTTTCATGTCATTTTTTGATTGATGAAATTGTCTTCTACCCCCCGTCTGAAAATGTATCTATGGTAAAATGAACCACATGCCTGATTTAATGGATTATTGTTTTTGTAACAGTGTGTAATATGCGTAAACGCCAAGGCAAGCATGGAAACGTGGCCGTGCGGTCACAGAGTTGTCTGCCGCAAGTGTTTCGTCAAAACGATCCAGGTGGCTGTCTCGCAGAGGTTACTTCCTCTACGTTGCGTCATCTGTCGTGCCAAGATCCTCAGGTTAAAGCAGACTTTAGCAAGTTCAGCCTCCGACTATTCCATCACTCAGGTCCACAACTCTGAGTCGCTCTACTCTATGGCTTCCGCTTCATCTTCCATCTCAGGTAACCAATAACGAGGACCCTTATTCATTCCTCCGCTTGTCTGTCTGTTTGTCCGATAGTCTACCTGTATTTAGCACACCTGATATCCGAAAGTACCCATGAAAAAAATTTGAAACTTTGTAGTTATGTTATGTTTAATAACCCCCAATTAAAGGAAACATCATAAGGACGCCCAAACATCATCCCTCAAAATCAAGGGGATAAAGCAGTTTAAGGGTTTTACATTTTTTTTAACGGAAATGCATCATGTGGCCATTAAATGAAAAAGGAGGACGCGCTGAGAACAAATATATATTTGGTTTCGTTTTTGTACCAATTGATCTTTATTTCATGTGTCCTTGAACATTTTTTTTTTGCCACTTTTTACCTATTTTTACGAATATCTCGTTTTCAATGGCTCGGAGACAAATTAAGATGATTATCATAAAGAAAGATAAATAAATAATTTGGACGAGTAGTTTTAAAGATAAATGTTTTTTCTCAAAAATTGAAACACGGACAGACGGACAAGCCAATAGACACGTTACCAAAAATGTTCCCTGATGTCTGGAACATGTTTCTGTCTTAAAATTTTGAAAAAAACGGGGACATATAAAATGTTCGATTCTTCAGAACAATGTCATAGCTTCCATTACCTTCAATAAACTAGGAAGCAAAATGTATAAAACAGACTATAAGAGGACGTTAAAGCTATATAATGTTTTGCTAACACGGCAGGGCACGAAGGATCTATATGCCACATGGCTCTTGTATCGGAAAAAAATGATATTATTTGAATGCATTTAATCTGATATAACTATATTCTGAAGAAGGTAATGCAGATTTTTTTTTTTCTTTTTAGCAATCAAACATCGCGTGATAATATATTTTTAGATTACATTTTATTATTATTATGTTGAGTTGTAATATACGCGAGTTAAAAAACAAAGTATTTTTATTTATAAATTTCTTCTAGTTTAAGAGAGACACGTCACGCACTTTACATTAAATATATTTAACTACTCAAAACTAATATTATTATTATTATTAAATTAAAGTTGGGATAAAGACTGATAAAAATTCCTTCTGTCGCTGGAAATCGAACTTTAAATCTCTGATTTAGCTCAGGAACACTAAATCATTAATCTGAAGTGGACCAATTATTTAACCCTTACCAAATCATTCATTGGTCACACTAATAACATGTAATTAAGAAACTTCCGCTGTTAAAAAAAAATTGATAATATCTTCTGTCCTTTCATTTTCTGAAATAATAATTTAGTTTATTTAAGCATAAAAACAACCTTTATTTTTATAAGAATTTTAATATTGTTTTCATCCTTTTAGGATCCATAAGTAAAACCGAGCCCCCTTAAAATGTATTTTAAAGGATTTTTCATAAGACACATAATTTGTAAGAAAAACGTACGCCTTAGTGGGCCGACAATGCTGGTAAACAAATTTGTCCGATTTGTTAAACGGCCAGGGTCACTTTTTGTACTGAAAGCACATAAGTACTTAATGTGTGAATATTGGCTGCAAGTACCCTCAAATACTTTTCCGTAATGGATCCTTCAGGTTATAGAAAAAAGAGAAGTTTACTTCATTAACGTCTTCAAGCCAAAACAGCAGAATTTATTTGATAAAAATCGTGTCACATTATACACAAATTAATTAACACCTGATGGAGGACAATAATATGGATAAAAAGAATACCTTTGAAACTCTAAACTCGAGATTGACTTGGAGGTTGGAGCATCTAAATTAGATGCTACAACTATTGAATTACGATTTAACTATAGAAGATGTATGAGAAAGGAAGAGAAAAAGAGGAAGAGGAGGTAGGGAAGTTACCTAAATTAGAGTCTCACCGCCCAGTAAAGGCTTCTTCATACGATCGGATCGAACCGGCACGGCGCACTTAAGAAAAATCGGAGCTTCTTACATAGAAGAAGTGTGATGATAATCACGGCCACGGAGAGGAAAAGCACATTTAGGTAGCTTGTGAAAAAAGAGGAACTACGTCGGCCCCGATGCGTACCTGAGAGGACGAGGAGAGAAAGGGGTAGATAGATAGGAGGCAGTGGCGAGATTCAATACTTTGAACTACAGAAGATTTGAACTAAAGATTGAGTAATTTTCTTGTAAGCCTTAAGATTACCCAAACAGATGTGGAAATAACGCAAAAGTACAGACTTCTTATTTTTCAGACCCAACCAACAATAAGATGATTCATTTTGGTTTTTACAGGTTGTTCTTCTACCTCAATGAGCTCTGCAGGTAGCGGTGTGTCGTCTAAGATTGGTAGCGGCAGACACACTCTCAGGCAACCCACGGGACCTGCACTTCGCAAAACTCAAACCCACTCTATGAAGGTAACTTAAGCTTTTCTTTTACTATTATAAATGCGTCATATATAGAAGTAAAGTTGGTACCACAATCTTAAATAAAACTTCATACACATAGAAGATTTAAATTTAAACCTAATAATATCTAATTTAATCACTTTATTTTATGAGCACATTTTTAAAAGTGTTTGATAATATGATTTTAGTACTTTTTGTTTTTTATAATTTTCAGCTAAATCAGTTTTATATTCATCTCATCAATATCTCTAAAACCAGGTTTTTCCCGGGAAAATTACTTATATGTTTAGATTAAATAGAATAGGTATATTTTAGAATTGTCTAATCAAAATCGTTAAAGTTGTTGTGCGACAGACAATAGAATATAACCAAATAAATATATATGTATATACATTTGGATGCACCATTGTTAGAAACTAATTGTAATTTGTTATTTTAGTATCATCTTCAGGAGTATAAGGAACCTGTGGGCAGCATGAGACGAGAAGATAAGACTCCAAGACTCACCCCTATTCAGGAGTTTCAGCGAGAGTACAGGCTTGGCAAGGAGAGATCTTCTTCTACCAGGATTAGGTACTTATCGTTAACAATTACTTTACACAGTCTTTAATAATATTGGGCAGTTATTGTAGGATTAATTTAGGGTCATTCCATACCAAATTACCTAGGCCTCCTGCATCAATGTCATGGATTTTTCTGAAGTTTTTTTTTTAGAAAAAAGCCCAAAATATTTTTTTTAGATTTTTTAATTGAAAATTAAACCTAGAAGAATTTTTTGAAAATTTTGATTTTTCACCAAATTTGGTGTGTCGTGGGCTACGACTTATTTCACTAAAATCTTAATAACTCCCGTGATTATTATGGTATTATTACCATATTTGTATCAAATTAAAGCAAAATGTTAAGTCTTTAAGAATACATATATAAAGATTTATACCATTTTTATTCTTTAAAATTTTGTTTTCTTGTCCTAAATGTTAAAATTAAGGTTGTATATAATATGTCATACGTTATCTCAGAAGTATATACCAAATTTTTAATAGCCCTTTAATTTTTAACAAAGCCTCCTAACCTACTAGTTGATTACATATATTATGCAACCTTAATTTTAACATTCAGGGCAAGAAAACAAAATAAAAAAATAAAAAATATATATATAAATCTTTATATAGTCGTAAATAGTTAACATTTAGCTTTAATTTGATACCATAATGGTGATGATACCATAAAAAACACGGGAGTTATTAAGATTTTAGTGAAATAAGTCGTAGCCCTGAAACACCAAATTCGGTGAAAAAATCAAAATTTAAAAAAAAATCTTCTGGGTTTAATTTTCAATTAAAAAAATCCTACCGCGGGTATCCGCAAGCCGAGCGAATTTCCATTGAAGATGTGTAGTATTTGTATAATCGTAGTAGTTTGAAAGAAGTTTAAACTGCTCAACAATTATACTACAAATTTCCAATGGAAATTCGCTCGGCTTGCGGATACCCGCGGTAGGATTTATTTTAGATTGCGGACCCCAAAAAATATAAGAAGCGATACCTCATTTGATTTTTNTCAAAATTTAAAAAAAAATCTTCTGGGTTTAATTTTCAATTAAAAAATCTAAAAAAAAAAATATTAATAATTTAGGCTTCTTTCATAAAGTTATTTGCTAGAAAACATTTTTTGAAAAATCCATGATACTGAAGCACAAAATTTCTGAAATTGGGTGATTTGGCATGGAATGATACGGCATGGTGATGATATGTAAAGGCAACAAACAGGGAATAAAAATAAAAAATTCCATGAACATTCATTACAAGAAAATTCGGAGGAAAAATATTTCATATAGATATTTTTACAGTAAGAGACTTCATTCTCTATCATCGTACCTCATATAATGCTGAAAAAATGAATGGGGAAAATGTGAAGAAGACTAATTACAACCACTTTAGTAGGGCATCATCAGTTCTCTGCAGAGAGACTCCAGTAGTCGTGTTAAATATTAATTTTATGTAATATTATCAGTATGTTTGTAAATCTGATATTTACGATAAATTTACGTACAGGGTGGCACCAAAGTATGGAACATGAATAACTTCTTCAGAAATGAATTTTTTTGAAAAAGTTTCAGGATTTTTCCTTAGCTATTCCATGGTGACCTTGGATATGACCTTAACCCTGCCCTTCAAGGTCATTTTAAGTTCTAAAATTGGTGTAATTCGACTTTTCAACGCTTCTAGGAGTATAACGGAAACAAGCGTAATATTTGAGAATTAACAGGTCCAAAAATGATATTTAATTTTTCGCGAACATCTCGAAAACGAACCTGTTCCGGGTCCATGTTTATAGGAAACTTTTTTTTTCAGCGTCAAATTTTCTAAAAGAAACCCTGAGTGCTGTGGTTTCGTTCGGGGAAACCATTTTTTGCATTTGTACTAGATTTGGTTGTGATCCTGACCAAAAAAAATCACGTCTGGTAACATTCAATCCACCATAATTTAAAAATTAGTCCGTTGATCTTAAACTTTAATTATACCATTATGATCAAAACTTCTGCTTATGAAAAGCAGAAGTTTTTCCTGAAAACGCCCACGCTCCTATCATCCCTCATTTACGAGTAATAAGCTCAGGAATTTCGTGGTCGAATTTAAAAAAAAAACAAATTTTCAAATGTAACTGAACTTAAAAGATGCTTAGCAGCTGATTATTTGGTAATAAATGAATGATTCTGAAAGGTTTTTTATGCTCTTTAAAGTTAGCTCTTAGCCCGATTTCTCTATCTCATTTAGTTTTTGAGGTTTTAGACATTTTTACTATTAAGATATGGGCATATGCCATAGCTTTGTTATGTTATCATGTATATGTTACGCATATCAGAAATTAAAATGAATAACCTTATAACTCTATTTTGTTTTCTATTTTTATTTTTATTTTATTTTTTTTTTCTTTTACTCGGGGTAAATTTCGGCTAAACTGTTTGAGGAGTTTGTCGCCGCGGGGTTTTAAATAGAGTGGTGTGCCCGTGATTTATCGTATTAGTGTTAGAAGGATCACGCGAAGTTTCGTGTTGTCTCAGGAGAGGAAACCCACACCCTAATATCTAAATATCTGGGTCCCCCACCCCCCCTTGTGTTATCTATCATTTCCGTACATTTGCCTGGAGACTGCAAATAAACTATAGCTCTATCGAAGCTAAATTATCATGGACTACGATGACATTTGTCAGACTCATCTTCATTTCTTTTCCCTTCTGTTTGACGAGAAAATTAGATTTCACCTTGAGATATCTCCAGATAACGAATGAAACATAGGTTAGGGTGTTTGATCAAGATTTTTGTATCGTAATTTGTCTAAATAGACTTCAAATCAGATATGTAATTAACCACTCGGGTAACTCAATTACCTTTTGTATCTCCTCATTTGAAGCAATAAAACAAATATCCTCAGTTAATAATAAAATTTACTCCTGAATAGTTGTATAGATTGAGAGATGTTAAAGATTGTCACATTATTGCTGTTGTATTATTTAAACCCAGTGTTTATTTCGTCATTCAATTTAGAAACTGTTGTCTTTTATTCCCAGCAGGATTGACACTAAACCTGGGTTTGTATAGAAGTTAAACCAAAGGAATGCCGACATTGAGTCCTATTATTGTTTGCATAAAAATTCGGGGTTGTTGACATTAAATACCATGATAGTTGGTAATATTTATACTGAAATAAGTGGCATTTAATCGTTTACGACTCCTGCAGACCTATGCTGTTAAATCACGCGATTTCATCGCAGTGCTTGAGTCTAGGTCGTAGGCGTGCATTTAATCCTGAATGTTTTGACACTAGATCCTGTGATTGTTTGTTTTAAATACCTAAAAGTGAGGCAAAAATCCTGCTACAGTTCTTCGTTAAAAAACGTATGGCTCTACCGATTGACACTCCCAACTCCAAGCTCTATGATTTATCATGAATCCGGTTAGGGAACCTTAATCGCCTTCTCTTTAGAGCTTCATTTTCCGTACTGAATTTGAATATTTCGGATGGATATTGCTAATGTTAAAAATTGTTAAATACAAGACATTCCTCTTTGAAAGTGGGAAAAGATGATCAACCAATAAGTTACAAATACGTCGTGTAAATATCTTGGAAAATCAAAAGTTCACGGAAAAATAATAGTTGAATTAAAGGAAAACTTGATAGAAATAGTTGTAGAGTCGACGTTTCACCCTACTTATAATACTTCGGATTTTAAACCTTCCTTGCTACTTCAGTTCCCTTGACCAAATTATTGCCCGTAAGGTATTTAAATTAAGAACAGATATGTCACCCCTTAATTCTAGACCCTGGCAAACAGCGAAAAATACACGCTTTGCAAATTGAATAAGACTAAGGACAATGTCCACATTGTTGGCTAGTGTTGAATTGGAATTTTTAGGAGACTGGTATGGAAGGTGCATATTGATCATGGACATATTGATAATAGATATTTTGATAGCATATTGATAATGAACATTTATTTATTATATTATTACTTAAATTAATTATAATTTATAGAATATATTATTATTTTATTATTTTTAAGTAACTAGCTTCCCACATTTCACAAGGTCTCTACTCTTGACCGACGACTTAGTCATTTATATGTCAAATGATAATTTACATTATAATTATTAATATTGTTGCTGATTGTGCATGTATAAAAATTAAAGTCTGTGTATTGGAGGTAAAAGGCAGTATGTGCCAAATTTAAATTTTTCGGGAGAGCTACTTTAATGATTTTTTTACTCATGTTACCTCCCCTGCAAGTTGGTTCAGAGTGCCTTTTCCAACAGGCTAAATCCGTGAGTTTTAGTTTTAGGACATAGTGCCTTGTACATCTAAAAAAGGAGGGAAAAATGAATAGGAAACTGTTAAAACCTCAATTTCGTAAAAAATGAAGATACTGCCCTTTACCTCCAATACACAGAAGTGATATTATATCCTGGAAGTGTTATCGGAAAATCCTACTTTATAAGAGGTATAACTAATCAATAAAATGAAATTATATCCTATATAAAGAAATCCTTAAACTTTCGAAAGAGTAATAAATGTTATCGATGACATCGGTAATCTATTATATCTGGTTCATCGCTCTAAAACACAATGTCAACTGATGCCCGCACCCGCACCTAATTATTATTAATTAGTATAATTTTAATACTAAATTGCATCGTGGATTGTTTTGTTTTTTCTAGAAATCATTATATTTTTACTATCCATCGTTTATATTGATAATGCAAAAACTAATCATTCTGTTCGTCTGTTTGATATTACAGGTGTGCTCAGAAGATAGTGACGCAGTTAGAGTCAGTCGGGGCCGAGGTGAACAACACGACGCCACAACAGCCTGGCCAGGCTTCTAGCAGAAGGTCTTCCCACGGCTTCAGCTTCGGCAAGACCAACTGCTCGCAGCTTCAGAAGAAAGCCCAGAAAGAAGAACAGAAACGCCAGAAGAACTTGGTTAAGAAGATCGCTCGACTGGAGGCGGAGGAGGCCCGTGAAGCCGCGTCTGCTGCCGCCGCCACCTCCGCATCCGGCTCGTCTTCCGAACAACCGCCTCCTCCTCAGGACTCCAAGAACAAGAAGGAAAAGAATAGCAAGCAGGACAAGAAGGAAAAGGAGAAGAAGGATGCCGAGAAAAAGGAAAGCAAGAAAGAAAATAAAAAGGAATCGAAATCAGAGAAGAAAGCGAACAAAAATAAGGAATCAAAAAGCAATAACTAAATATAATCAATTCAAAACAGTACTACTAATAAAATTATTATAAGCTTGGGTATTAAACAACAAAATTTAACTGGAATTAAAACATATATTATTTAAATTTGTAAGAATTTAAATTAGTTTAAGAAAATCCATTTCAAGTATAATTAAAATTTTAGAAATGGCTTTAATCTCTCGCCTTTTTGGTTTGGGTCACGTAAGAAAGATAAATCAGAGTTTGATTTAACTTAAAAGGAGTCGCGAAAGACTAAACATTTAATTTAATATATCGGTTGATGAAAATCAAGAATTCTCCGATTCCAAGTCTGATAAATACTAACTTGGAAAATTTGGCAAAAAGTCACGTAAGAATTAAGCAATGCCAAGAAGTCACGGGATTAGGATAAAGAGACACGTAAAAGGAGCATCAACATAACTTAAAACCACTTAAGAGTCCAAGACGGTTGTGATTTGTCCTTGAAGAAAAGTCACGTAAAAAATAGTCTAAGTGCTTTTGGTTTGACAACGAAGAAATCCAATCGAGAGTTATTTGCCCGATAAATAGTTAGAGAAAAGTTATATTCTGAGAGTAAATGGTGTGACTAACATTTATTTGGAATGTGAGTAGTTTTTCAAGAAAAAATAATTTTATTAATTTCCAGAATTTCCCAATGTCTTAATGATATTTATTTCTAGAGTCTTTTAAATATTAAACTACACCCAAATTTCCTTCCTCATCTTCCAAAATTCATGTACGTCTACACACTGAAAAAAAAATTAAATTCAATATATTGTTTCTTAGTAAATCGTTCAATGTAATATCGATGGGAGATGAATTTTCATGCCGTTTTCAACTCCATTTTAAATACCCAGTGCTAAAAATAAAAAGATATATCTAAAAAAATAAATAATAGTAATAAAATCAATAACAATACAATTATAACAATAATAAACTTAATCACAATTAATAAATTTTTATTTATCGATTGACAAATTAAATAATTTTTATTAAGTAATTACTATTGGAAAAGAAACATGAAACTGTAAGCAATATTCATGTTTTTCATTACACTGTATTTTATTATTTATTAGTTAGTTTTTATTTTTACTAATTAAAATAATTTTTATTTAGTAAAACTAATATATTATGTAATATAGTAAGGAATAGGTGATAAATAATGTTATACATACATTTAGTGTAATAAACAATAAAGTTACCTATTTTTGAATTTAAAATCTATGGGGGAAGATATGGAAAAATGAGATGTCACTTAATTTCCCCATATTTCTGGATAATCGGCTCGGAAACTATATTGCTCTTACCGAAAAATTGGTATGTATAATTTCATTAGTATTTAAATAAATTAAACTGTTTTTAGAAAAACGTAAATCACAATTATTTTATTTTGTTGTACTGTATTAATTTATAGTGCAGGAACAAAAAATATGTACCTGTTTCATCCAACATATACTGTGAACCAACGTTGGCGATTACCTACTCTTGGGGGACACTACCCATAAATTAACAAAAGGACAAAATTCTAGCTCGATATGTCGATATGTTAAGTCACGTTCATGTATGACAGCTTCTAAACTATTATTTTTAAGGCACTTCTTTAGATTGTTACTCCCCTTATAAAGAAAACAAAGGGGAGTAACAATCTAAAGAAGGTGTATGGAATGTTTTTCTTTAGACTATTACTCCCTTTATGTGAAGAGAAATGTGATATTCCTCTGTCCCAAAGTACATTTGGCTAAACATCACTTTGTCTTAATAGTTATTTATTTAATTTAATTTATATTCTAAAAAGACATAGGGGAGTAACAATCTAAGAAGTACCATTTTTAAATACACCAATCGGTTTCAGACTACCTTCATATAAACTGACTTTATTTTTAAGCTACTCATTTTGCATTAGAGGATCATGTAAACTTATCAAATGTTTACTATCACAATATTTCATCTAAGTTCAAAAAAAGTTATGTAAGAAAGTAAACTTCATCATTGCATCCCCAGCACCAGCCAAATACCATTCCTTCTAATCTTCCCTTAATATTGTCTCATCACCGTAAAAATTACCTATTTTTAAAACTATAATATATATATATATATATATATATA
>KZ651911.1:91273-107729 GCA_001010745.2 Gerris buenoi
CCTTCTATAACTGCTTCTTTCCCCCCCCCCTCCTTCCCCTTACTAATTTTGAAGTGGGGTATCAAATGAAAGGTATTGAAGAGTAGATTACAAATATATATACTACTTAGGGTTAGTGTTTAATTTTCGGCGCCATTTTGTCTAAAAACATCGACATTTTTCGTGCCCCCCCCCCTTCTCTCTCTTACAAATTTGTTTCATAATACCAACGAAACCCTTTTTACGTGAGACTTCACGCCTTACCAATTTATTAAATTGTCTATGGCCCTAAGCTACGCGTGTTCTCAAAGAAAGCTCTATTTGTACTTGTGGTTACTTTCGGAAATTTATTACTTTTTATTCTTTGCTATAAATATATTATTTTTGATCCCTTAACTTTATTTTCTGACTCAGTTTTTTTTCTACTACCTTTTAAAAATCAATGATAAAGTTTTTTTTTATGATACTGCTTCTCCGTAGGTGTAATTTTCGACGTTTCGCTTTTTGAGAGAGTAGCAATGATTTTAAATTAAACTCAATCAAAATTTGTTGATTTTGATTGATTTTTTTTAAATGTGTTGACTTGATTCCAGAAAAGGAAGATTTTGTTAACTGAAAATGTCACGCATGTATAAAGATGGTTTTCCAACCTGGGTTAGTTCAATGGGCCTACCTACCTACCTCTGTGGTCTAGTAGTATGTATTAAGGTCCTATTACTAGTACTAGACGGGTAGGACGAAACACTAAAAAAATGTTTAAAACTAGCAATTATACCATCTTTTAGGCCCATTTTACTAGACCCATGATAGAGAGTTCCAGCCACTTCACACATCATACCTCTGTACACGGTACCGCCGAAGCAATTACAGTGTAATCAATAGTGAGCCATATAAATCAAGCATCACGGCAAGGGATCGATCCCATGACTTCGTGCCACCCATGATTCATTGATGGCCGAACAGACGCGGTATGTATTTTTAATTCACACAGCCACGCTTACTCTCACCCTCCGTGGTATATGCCTTCAGGAGGAAAGAAAACAAAAACGACTTCATCCGTGGAATCCTCAATTGTATCTTAAAGATTTATTTTATCAACTAAAAATCATGGTTAATACAATATGTGGAGATTAAGAATAGCAATAAAGATAAAGGAGGCGATGATTCTTGTGGATGATGACACATGATGATGATGGTGACTGCTGTCACTGAGATAAGGCTCCACCGCGGCGACCCGTATACTTGAAGCCTTTGCACTTGTCATACTTCTTAGAGAGTTGTCATCGATTTCAGTTATACCAACATCGTCATCTAAAAATAAAATTATTATAAAATATAATTGTGAGGATCAGTCAAACAAAATTTAAAATATTTTAATAAATGATGATTCAAAATAAGTTGGATCTTCGTCAACCTTAAACTTAATTCTATTGCATTCGATAACTCATCAAAATATAACTCTTTTTGCAAATTTAAAGTACAAGGTTATTCAAAAATATGCACTCAATTTCATACCACTATATTTCTTGAATCATACGTTTTTAAGTAAGTGCCAAGGAATGTATTTTCGAAAAAAATAATTCTTTATAATAACTCCTACTTGCTCTTAAACCTCTAAAAAAGACAATATTTTATTTGATGTTGTGTTCAGAGTGTTCTGTTTCTTGAAAACTTTACCAACGAGAATCACCAAGAGTTAACTGTAAACTAACGTTATTGTTTTTAGTATCGAAAAAATTATTATTATAAAATTATTTTAAAAAATTAGATTTTTTTCTTTAAAAAAAAAAAAAAAAAAAAAAAAAAAAAAAAAAAAAAAAAAAAAAAAAAAAAAAAAAAAAANAAAAAAAAAAAAAAAAAAAAAAAAAAAAAAAAAAAAAAAAAAAAAAAAAAAAAAAAAAACCAGCCATAGCTATTCATTCAGCAAATCAAAATCATCAGATTAATTTATGATAGTATCAAAAAACTAGATATCGAAAGAAACGATTCAAAAAGGAAATATCATTAAGTTTAAACTTAAAACTTTTAAGTTTAATTTTTTAAAAGAAATATCTTGGAGCCGCATATTTAGCTATGAAAAATGACATAAAAGACGTAAATAGTAACATTTTTTGAATATGATGTTTTTGATGATACCAAAATATTAAAAAATCTTATCTCAAGTATACAGTAAGAATTGTAATTTTCTAAAAAAATATTTCCTGTTATTATTGTTAATCAATCAAAAAAATTGTATTAGAAACTTTGCTAAGAGAAACAAGAGTTTGAAGTTATTGCAATTCATATCTTATAGGTGTCTGAAATTGGCTTAAAGTAGAGTCGAAGTATACCAAGACTGAAATTGGAGAGTTTGTTTATGTTATATCCCAAAACCTAAAATCAACAACAACTTTAAATTATTGTGGGATCACCATTAATCTACAACTTATTTGCTTACTTTGTGCAATTATTATTAAACAAAATTTAAATATTTTACCGCTGTCTAAATATGTGAATTAGGCACTATTGCTAAAGTTATTTGAGTTATTTTAATAAAAGTGCAACTTACCACTGATAGAATCAGTCATCACGCCTTTTCCTAATACTTTAAAAGTGTCTGGTTTAGAAGTGGTCTCCTTGATTTCTGCAAATTAACAATTCTATTACATTTATTGCTAATTCTAAACTAATATTTAGTTGAGTGCATTCTAGTGAATTTGTTACATCTCATGGAGTAAAGTCCCAGTTTCAGAAATTGCGATTAATTATCAGATCTTCATCTCTTGGATCTTGAACATTCCATGCTCTTGGCATAGGAGCATTCTGTACTTGGGAAACATGAGCATTCATCGCTCAGGAAACATGAGTATTCCTCTATCGGGGAACATAATAAGCATTCTCTGCTTGGGAAACATGAGCATTCCTCGCTCAGTCCTAAACATTGTAATTTACTGGGATGTACTATTGTGGTATTATAATTACTGTCACTAAAATTGTATTTATTTGAGATAATTACTAGAAATATGGAGTGTAATTTAATTAAAGAATGAATAAAAGAGCCAGTATGCAGTGTTGATTAGATTATATGCCACGTCTGCTCAATGAATCAGAGAATGCACGAGATTGTGGGTTCGATCCAGCGCTGTGATGCTCTGATTTTATGACTTACTAATAATCAAACCCTCTGGAACTTCCAACCACGGGGCTATTAATGTATGCTTAAAATAAGGCCTTGCTAGGTTCAAGCAAGTGCTTCGTCCTACCCGGCTAGTACTAGTTTTAAGACCTTACTAATTTACTACTACCACTAAAATAAACAAGGCATCGAGTGGCTCTATCATTGAAGCGAGCATATAGTAATAAATATATGTATGTTTTAACGATCTTTATTAATTTATAGCGGTGTTGCTGTTAGTTTTACTACAAAATGTTATTTGCAAAAAATGTTTGTCTCATCGAATAGATAAAGTTAGAATTTTTTCCTTTCCTAAAATTCCAATTTTGATTTTGTTTTAATTTTGATGCGAACGTTTACGCGAGCGTTCCACGCGAACGCTTGGACATACGACGTTGTCTAACGAACTTGTCCTGAGCATTGGTAAAATGAACATGTGTACCAAATTTCATCAAAATCGGTCAACTTTTACTCAAGTTATCGTCGTACGTTTCAGACACACAGACAGGCACGGAGCATATTTTGTTGAATGTAGGAAGCTCGCTACGCTCGCTTCAACAAGAATGGTGATAAACCATCTTTGTTTACTCCATCGTTATCCTTATTCTTTCTCAAAAGTACCTAACTGTGACCAAAAACATCCCTGTGACACTGCTCAAACAGTGATTGGGTATTTGAAGCATCATGTTGGTGAGCATTATCGTGAAACACAAACAAATGTTGAGCTCGATTTCCTTTTCTTTTGAATTGCTCTTCTGATATTGACTCTCACTTTACAATAGCGAGAAACTGTGTTATGGAGATACCATTTGCTTTCAAGTAACATCACAATGAGTTTCAGTTGGGTTTTTATTTTTTCTCGTAAAGTGGATCAAGATGTCAAAAATCAACCTTAACGTGGTTGTTTGGTCTTAATGGTTTTAGACGAGTTTTAGATTTGTTTACTGCCCGTGCGTGATGGGAAAGCATAAAGCATTCGAGTCCGAGATTTTTTCTCGACCACCTCATGGATTTAAAAAATAGTGTAACATTCTTTTAAGAAGGCCCTGGACAGATAAGATTATTAAATTATTTTCCAAGACAATAAACATGTTCCAAAAAATATACATAATAGAAATTAAAAATTATTGAAATTAGTATTTCAAGAGTTTAAGGAACAATTATAATTAAAAAGAACTGACTGTAAAGTTGGAGGCTTGAGAACCGTCGTCCCATGATGTTACTGCATTCACAGGTGTAGTAGCCGAAGTCTCCTGAACCAACCGAATGTAGCCGAAGTCCTGAACTCACCGCGCCCTCGAACTCTTCTTTGTCCAAGCTGTACTTCTGACTGCAACCACATTTTAAATAAACACAAAATCTGAAGTCTTACTTAACTTTATTTATTTATTTTAATTAATTTGATTTTTTTTCTAGGTATGTACTATTAAATTTTCTAGAAACCCTTAAAGCAATGTTGCGTGTATAGCCATACACGATACACGTAGCGATATACCTGACGTACCAGTCATGTATACTGGGGCGTGCGTTCTACCAGAAATGCGCAGGGCATTTATATATTATATATGTTATAACTCGACGGTTACCTGTCAGGTAAACCGAGCCCAGTCCAAATAGTAGAAATGGGAGTACCATCGTTGCACTGAAGGTGTTGCTCCATTTCTCACACATCAAAAAGTGGATAGAACCACTATTTTTCTGACACACCAAATCTACCACCACGAACTATAGTAGTCAGAAACAGATAGCCGTGTGGTCTAAGGCGTTGGGCTAATGACCTGAAGTCTCGGTAGCAATTTACAACGTAGACAATCCTCTTAAAATGTTTTTTTTTTTATGTGTACACGCTGGAATTAGTTCCACTTTTCCTAGGTCTGTCCTAAACTGTCAAGACTTGCTCTCCACCACTCTTAACCTTATCAACACTCGTACATGATGGAAATTGAGTACCTTTTCTATTTACTATCTTTGGGTATTGAGTGAACAATAGCGTGTACGTCCAGTATTGATGTAATTTAATTGTAATGTAAGTGAGTAGATATTTAGTTACCTGTGAGAGATAACCACTTGGTTGAACAGCCAGATAATCTGTGGTGTTGGAGAAGCAAAACAGTTGCACACCAGCCTCACGTCTTTACCTTCTTCGCAGCCAACCCGGGACTCCTCCACGTCAACCTCCGGCCTGTCTGTACATTTATTTCAAATAAAGGAGTTGACGTTCCGGGTGCATTTATGCCAATGAGCTTATGCAACAACATATTTATATAATGAATGACTTAAGGTTAGTAAGTATGTCGCTCCATCAGCTGCATATGCCTTATAATTAGCAACCATTTAGTCACCCACATATACCTTCTTCACATACCCAGCAATTAAAACTAATCTACGGTCACCCATCCAAATGGCTTATATCCGACGATGCTTAACTGCCATGGGCCATCTCATCTGCTGGTGGGCCATCTCACGCTCTCCTAACCGAGCAACCGAGACCCTTTCGCTCTCCCACATATAGTTTTACTATTTTTATCATTTCGTAGAGGTGTCGCTCTTTGCTTTACTAATTTTTTCTTAGTTTTACTAAAAGGCAGGGACTAAAAGGTCTCTTAACTTAACCAGTCTAATATTGTCAAAGGCTAATATTTTGGTCACACCAATGAGACACAGACTCAGTGGCAATGTACCTTGTCTCCTATTTATTGTCTTTACCTTGATTCTTGATGCAGTCTAAATTTTACCCGTAGATTTATTTTTTCACACATCAAGAAAATTGAAATATGCTCTGCACAATAGAGATTGGCCGTTTGAGGATTATTAAGAGAATTAACGGTTATTTAATTAAATTTGAAATAGACTTACAGTTGACATTTAAGAAGATTCTCTTGACGACAGATGGAGGCACATTATTGGTGGCTGTACACAAATATGGACCGCTGTCATCTCTTCTAATTTGAGTTAATCTTAGGACTGAACCAGTCACCACTTTTTCTGAAATCATTATTTACCACTATATCACACTAATAATCCTTTAATTAGTTGTTTATAATGTAAAGGTATATTTTCTACACACATTTATATAATCTAATTTATACTTTTCATATCAGTCGACCCGACATCTTTTGTAAATGAAGTTGTCAAGATTGGGCTTTCATTACACTCAAAGAGGCCGTAAGCTATAGTTAAAGAGTTCGCAACCAACATTGGCCTAGCCGTTATAAGATGGTGGCCATTTAAATAGTTTTTTAAACTATAACTATTGACTCGTTCATTATAATTGTATGAAATGAAAGCTTGCTTTTAAATGGAAATTTTGTCGTCCGCACGCGACAAACTACTTTATAAGTCACTACCTCAAACCATTCTGAAGATATATTTGGGTGAGGGGAATTTTTTTTTACAAAATATGCAATGCACCAACTATACTTTAAAAAAAGTTTTCTTAAAAAAAAATAAATAAATAAATAAAAAAATAACTTTGATTTTTAAAGGCTTTATCACACATTTCAAAGTAAGTGTAAGATACTGAGGCAAAGTAACCAAAACAAAAATCTTTCTTTTTTGACAAAAAAATTGTATATCAGGGTCCTTAGCCAAACTCGAGGACCCTCAATTCCTGCGCTTGTCAGTCCGTCAGTCTATTTATAACGCAATTGATCTGTGAAAGTACCATTATAAGTTTGTTTCAAGTCATTATTATAAATGGTTCAAAACTTTTATCTGGCAGCCATCTTCGAGGGTGAAATAGCTGGTTAACGAACTTACCCTATTTTTCAATTGCCTACTGACCCTTAATGTGGCCAGAAAGCATATAATTAGTCCATTTACTTCATATTTTTCCGTTGAATTGTTAAAAAAATACTGGCAGGTGCAAGGTTTTTAAGGGAAAAGTAGTGCAAAGATGAATTGATTTAAAATCGAGCCCAAATATACATATATATTTGTACTTTAGTAGTGATTGTCTTTCCCTTGTGTTTCAGAGATGCTTTTTTAAAGGCATCCTATCATCTTTCCCATGTTTAGGTTATATCATAGCTAGAAAGCCTCAAACCACCTAATACTCTATATTTCTTGATAACTGACCATGCTTATCACTTGAGAGTAAAAGTTTTAAATAAATCTTTTTCTTGAAAATTTCATATATTTGTTTCTAATTCATCCTCGGTAATATTGCTAATGGTACATGGTACCACAAGGAAGTTCCACAAAATATCTACATATTTTGAATCAACTACTTTAGTGTTACCTTGGTTTATGAGTCGACCGTCTTCTCGCCTCCAGTATATTTGGGGTTGAGGGTGTCCTATAGCTTTGCAGATCAGTGTTGTATCCTCACCTTCATTCACCACCAAGTCAACACTCGACTCTTCAATTTCAGGTGAAACTGTAAAACAAAATCTTTAGAATGATCAAAATGCTTTCGTTGCCAAGGATAGTAAGTCCCAGAACTAATTCTAGACCGGAAGGATGAACCACTTGTTGAAATCTAGTAATTTGACCTCATTTTAGGCCCACCTCCCGCTGTCGTGGATATTTACAGTCACTTTATACATCATACCTCTGCGCAATGTACCACCGAAGCCAGTATGGTGAGATCATTAGTGAGCAATGCAAATCAGAGGGTCAAATAATTTTGTCACACCCATTTCCTTAATGCTCTGCACTCAAAGATACAAATCAGAGCACCATACAGCAGATAAACCCTTAAGAAGTATCTCCGCTTTGTTCCACACACGATTCATAGATGTAAATAAGAATGTTATGGCGCATGGATCGAATCCACGACCCTGAGTTTTAGCCCAATTAATTGATAGCCAAACAGACAAGAAAGGCTCCTATATTGACTATTTGTTACCAACAGTTAGATCGGACCAATAAGGAGAAATACTACACTGAAATGAGATATAGCAATTTAAATTGCCTGTATCAAAATTATACACAATTTATTAAAGAAGAGAGGTACAAAGGTTATTAATTTATCAATTGCATGATTAGTCATGATATCAGTACACTGAAATGTGCCGATAGCCAGTGTAATCACGGCTATTTTTATTCAAGATGATGGCGATAACCATACTTGAAACATAGTCCCTCACACTATAATTATATTACTATACCTATTTTAGTGCCAGCTTTATAGAATTGTGTGATGGTGCAGTGAGACTAGAGATAACCACTTGGTTGAACAGCCAGATAATCTGTGGTGTTGGAGAAGCAAAACAGTTGCACACCAGCCTCACGTCTTTACCTTCTTCGCAGCCAACCCGGGACTCCTCCACGTCAACCTCCGGCCTGTCTGTACATTTATTTCAAATAAAGGAGTTGACGTTCCGGGTGCATTTATGCCAATGAGCTTATGCAACAACATATTTATATAATGAATGACTTAAGGTTAGTAAGTATGTCGCTCCATCAGCTGCATATGCCTTATAATTAGCAACCATTTAGTCACCCACATATACCTTCTTCACATACCCAGCAATTAAAACTAATCTACGGTCACCCATCCAAATGGCTTATATCCGACGATGCTTAACTGCCATGGGCCATCTCATCTGCTGGTGGGCCATCTCACGCTCTCCTAACCGAGCAACCGAGACCCTTTCGCTCTCCCACATATAGTTTTACTATTTTTATCATTTCGTAGAGGTGTCGCTCTTTGCTTTACTAATTTTTTCTTAGTTTTACTAAAAGGCAGGGACTAAAAGGTCTCTTAACTTAACCAGTCTAATATTGTCAAAGGCTAATATTTTGGTCACACCAATGAGACACAGACTCAGTGGCAATGTACCTTGTCTCCTATTTATTGTCTTTACCTTGATTCTTGATGCAGTCTAAATTTTACCCGTAGATTTATTTTTTCACACATCAAGAAAATTGAAATATGCTCTGCACAATAGAGATTGGCCGTTTGAGGATTATTAAGAGAATTAACGGTTATTTAATTAAATTTGAAATAGACTTACAGTTGACATTTAAGAAGATTCTCTTGACGACAGATGGAGGCACATTATTGGTGGCTGTACACAAATATGGACCGCTGTCATCTCTTCTAATTTGAGTTAATCTTAGGACTGAACCAGTCACCACTTTTTCTGAAATCATTATTTACCACTATATCACACTAATAATCCTTTAATTAGTTGTTTATAATGTAAAGGTATATTTTCTACACACATTTATATAATCTAATTTATACTTTTCATATCAGTCGACCCGACATCTTTTGTAAATGAAGTTGTCAAGATTGGGCTTTCATTACACTCAAAGAGGCCGTAAGCTATAGTTAAAGAGTTCGCAACCAACATTGGCCTAGCCGTTATAAGATGGTGGCCATTTAAATAGTTTTTTAAACTATAACTATTGACTCGTTCATTATAATTGTATGAAATGAAAGCTTGCTTTTAAATGGAAATTTTGTCGTCCGCACGCGACAAACTACTTTATAAGTCACTACCTCAAACCATTCTGAAGATATATTTGGGTGAGGGGAATTTTTTTTTACAAAATATGCAATGCACCAACTATACTTTAAAAAAAGTTTTCTTAAAAAAAAATAAATAAATAAATAAAAAAATAACTTTGATTTTTAAAGGCTTTATCACACATTTCAAAGTAAGTGTAAGATACTGAGGCAAAGTAACCAAAACAAAAATCTTTCTTTTTTGACAAAAAAATTTTATATCAGGGTCCTTAGCCAAACTCGAGGACCCTCAATTCCTGCGCTTGTCAGTCCGTCAGTCTATTTATAACGCAATTGATCTGTGAAAGTACCATTATAAGTTTGTTTCAAGTCATTATTATAAATGGTTCAAAACTTTTATCTGGCAGCCATCTTCGAGGGTGAAATAGCTGGTTAACGAACTTACCCTATTTTTCAATTGCCTACTGACCCTTAATGTGGCCAGAAAGCATATAATTAGTCCATTTANTTTTTTTTAATTGTTCTGACGATCTTGATTAAACAATTCTACAATGTAGTCTATTATAATACGAATCTAACGATATAAGCCGTGTTTTCGGCAAAAAAAACTAGTTCCTGAGAAAATAGCTTTGAACGCGGACGGAGAGAGGCTGGGTTCCATTGAAATTTTGAATAATACATTTTGATAAAATGATCAAAAATAATAATTAAATTGACCTATGAAAGCTAAACTAAACACAGGGCTAATTAATTATGAATTCATATAAGAGAAAGTTTGTCTGAGTTGTCTCGAATCGATTTTTATTGTATTATTTTTCCTTTTCGGTACTGATGATGGCCCTAAAGTGGCAAAAATGCTTCGGGAATGTATTAAATATGTTTTTACACATAGATACTATTCTTTCAACGTTTCATGATGACTTTCACAAACGCTTCATACCAACTAAAACAACTCTATGTTTACAGAGATCAGGTGACTTACACACGGACAGACAAGCATCAGAATAAATAAAAAATGTATTCTCCGCCAGAATGAATCCTCATTTCTGCCTACAGACCTAAAAACCACATTCAACATGGATAAACTAAATTATGTAGGGATGTAAAACAAAGTTACCTCGTAAGAAGCGTTAGTCAATTGTGACGATTGATCTGGTAGAGTGCATCTGAGACTTGTTGTCCTACCCAGCGGTACGCTCACATTCCTAACCTCTCCGTCATCCACATTCTCTAATAATAGCATAACATAATTTATGTTCATTAGTCATCATCACTCGAAAATATACATGTTAGGTCGTCATGACCCAACATATACAGTGGAACTTTATCCGTTCCGTAATGCAGTTCAAAACCGAGTTGCTCCTTGAACCGAAATAATTATTCCTATGAAGTGGGCACTTCTTTAGATTGTCCCCTAATAAAGAAAAAAGAGGGGAGTAACAATCTAAAGAAGGCGTATGGAGTGTTCTTTTTTAGACTGTTACTCCCCTTATAAAAATGAAAGTGTCATATTCCTTTGTCCCCAAGGTATATTGGACTAAACAGCCCTTTGTTTTAATTGTTATTTAGTTAAAGTCACTTATATTCTAAAAAAAAGGGAGTAACAATCTAAAGAAGTACCATGATAGTCCAGGAGATAGCGTGCAAAAAAATGTCTGACTAACATCAAGCTAGAATTTTGCATACAAGTCAATCTTTTTGCGCCTTTTAAGTATAAGCTAAGTTCGTCTGCGGGACATTGCTTGGCAATAGGCGTTCGAAAAAAACAAACCGGTGGAGAGCGGCCATGTCTCACAAAAAATGGTGGACAATGTGATTTTCATGATCCTGAGTACAGAATTAGTTAGTAGACCAAAAATCAAGTCGATGTTATTTTCACACTTGATAGGTTAGTTATTCAAATATTACTAAAAATAAACGTTGTCGCTTGTCAAGGGACGAACTAACATCAACTTGATTTTTGGTCTACTAACTAATTTTGTACTCAGGATCACGAAAATCACATTGTCCACCATTTTTGGTGAGACATGGCCGCTCTCCGCCGGTTTGTTTTTTTCAAACGCCTATTGCCAAGCTATGTCCCGCAGACGAACTTAGCCAACCACATATTCTTAAAAGGCGCTAAAAGATTGACTTGTATGCAAAATTCTAGCTTGATGTTAGTCAGACACTTTTTTGCACGCTATCTCCTGGACTATGAACTGTATGTAATAAAATAAGCAAATTAGACGTAGAATTTAATTAAATGAGAGTAGCGACTTCTTTATTTCAAAGCCTTACCATTAAGTGAGTGTTTTTGTGTACGCGAACTAGCTTAAAAATTGACCGAATTCGGCACAAAAGCGCACTTTAGCATTTGAGACAAGAGACAAGTTTATAGTTTTTGGAAATTTCACTCTTAATATTTTCAAGATGGTGACCAATATAGTGGGCGATCACAGAAATCAGCGTGTCATACTATGTTTTACACCTGTTGAAGATTAGTAATTGAATCTATTATTACAAAAAGTTTTACAACAAATACGGTTGAATTAAGGAAGCTTTACTTAAAAGCATAGTAAAGGCTTTCCTGTAGATATTAGTTCGAAACCTGTCTACTTTTGTTTGTAAACAGAGGGACCACTGAAAAGCTTTTACAGATTGTTTTTATGACAATAAGCGGATCAATAATGGTTTGAGTTTTATTGTTCAAATGTATTATTACCTTGGCTGGCTGATGAAACTGATAAGTAGATTATAAGATGAAGAAGAACACAGATTAATTGAAATGGTAACGTTCCAGCCATCCCTTCAATTATTAATTAAATAAACCATTAAGCATTATTCCTCTGCAACTTAAACATAAATTAATTCGTTATACGATGCGTAAGAAGTTTCTTCACTTGGTATTTTAAAAGTTTGTTTCGTTTATATGTTTTTCGAATGATAACTGGAGTAAAAATTAGCCGATATGAAACGAAATTTAGCTGATAAGGTCATCTTATAGTATTTGTGGCAACTGTGGTTTTTGGAAATTCGCTATTATTACTTTTAAGATGGTGTCTGATATGGCAAACGACTAAAAAGAGAAATAACACAATCTCTCCACGTAAATTGAAAAAAAAAGAGAAAAAAATGTTTTAATGCCACAACAGCTTTCAGCCTTCAAAAGTAATGTATTCAGCAAGAATTATCCCCTAATTTTCCACTAAATATTCCGCAATAGGCACTGATGATGTCCTTTTGAAGGCTGAAAACTTTTGTTTTTTACGTGTAGAGATTGTTTGTGTTATTTCTTTAAAATGACCTCCCATATCTAGCGGACTAAAAAGGACTTATAGTCAGCATGACATGGTATACCATGCATCGTTTTAAAGGACATGAAGAGTAGGTAAAGAATATGTTACTATTAAAATTTAAAACTTAATATTTTAAAAATAGAAACAAATTTGGTGGTACATTAAAACACGAATCTAAGGATATAAACCGTTTTCCTGAAAAAAATCGATTCGGTTCGATTCCCGGCCGAGGAGAAATTATTTTTTGGATAAGTGTTCAATAATAATTAAATGTACCTAAGAAAACTCGAAAACTACTGGGAAAACACTGGGCTAAGTTTTTATGTATATGAGAAAGTTTGTCTGAGTTGTCTCGCACCGATTTTTTAAAAAAAATATTTGTCTATAAAAGACGCTTAAAGACTGAACTACTGGAACGATTTTGATGAAATTTGGCAACCATGTAAAAACTATGAAAACATTATATAAAAATGATTTATTGCAAATTGTTATAACTATTTTGATTAAACAATTTTAAAACGTAGTCCATTTAAATACGAAGCTAACCAAGTAATTTTCTCGGAGGAAAATTTAGTATCTGAGAAAATTGAATTTTCCACTGGAGAAGTTATTTTTATGGTACATTTTGATGAAATGTACAGTAACAATTTAATATAATCACGACTGCTATAAACAACTACTAAATAGCAAACACTGGATACAGTAATTGTGTACTCGAATATGGTATAGTATATGTATACGTATAGTATATGATATAGTATATGTATATAGTATATGTATATAGTATATGATATAGTATATGTATATAGTATATGATATAATAAATGTACTCGTATATGATAGTATATCATACGAGTTTCATCGGGTATATTTTTGTTTTTATATAGGTACGTCTATCTAACTTTGTTTAGCTACCCTTTCCGACTACCTTAAAAAGCAAAAACTTTTATTGATTATTTATTTCCAATGACAATTCAAGTTCTTCACATATTTTAGTCTACAATTTTTATCGTTTATGAAACTAAAGTAATATATTTACTCCCAAGTTTTGCGACGTAGCTCGTTTAAACTTTACCACACTTTGGATTTTAAATAGAAAACAAAATGTCCCTGTAAATTTGAAAATCTAAACTCTAGAGAGAGGAGATAATTATTCCATTATATAAAGCAATTATTATTTACTATGTACCACTTTTTAACGTATGGTTTTTCTTATAACTTGGGATGAGAATGGTTGGATCGCGAAAGAGTAATTTCGCAGCTAAGTGCGTGGCGAGACTGGACTCTAGATAGATCTTGTAACTCCCTCCTCCGGTTAGTTCAGAGCTAGTGGTTTAGCCAGACTTCCCTAGCAGATGTAATCAGACTAAAATTCCAAAAATATAGCCGACTCTGGCACAACCAACTCTCTTGTAAAGAAAATAAATTAAATGTTTTTTTCCCTCTAAATATAGTTTAATGAGCTCCCTCGTTACTCAATACTGTTGTCTTATCCAAACTCGACTATATTATCTTGATAGTTTTAAAACGTTTCATTATCAGTTAAGTTAATTAAGACTACAGAAATTATGTTCTCATCACTCTGCATGAATAAAATTCTAAACAGAAATATTAATCTAACATATAACAATATTTCTCATAAAAGAATCAAACCCGGGTTTCTACTAATATATATCAACTAGTTTCTACTACAGATAGATATATTTCATATTCAGTGTCTATACTATTTACAAAATGTTAATAATATATATTTAATCTCTTCCTTGTTTCCATCACTAAACGAACAATAGACTAATGGTCAAATAAGTCTATAAAAAAAAAAAAAAAAAAGTACGACATCTGCATGCTTTGTCGAAAGTAGTCTTTAAACATTAAATATTTTTGAATTAAAACGAAAAATTTGACCCGACATTAAAAAAAAGGCAGTGAAATGATATAGAAAATACAAATATTAGGTTGTGAAAGCAGAAGTAAGGTTTAGAAGTATAAGTTTGTGAATCATTGAAGTAAACAATTTGATATGTATCTTGTTCAAAAAAATATATTTGATCTTGAAGGTAACAGCATAGAATCTTGTTGTAGCAAGGAAAGAAAGAATAATAATAAATATTATTTTTGTATACCCAAATACAAAAAGGAAAAAATGATGCTACTAAAATATATATTTGAGAATATCCTTGGCATGTATACGGTGACTTTTCTTCAAGAAACAATTTCTTCGACCACTTACCAGATACATACATAATACATCAAAAATGTTTTCTTCAGAAGATATGTAAAAGATAAAAAAACGAACCGTACTTTTTTAAGGTTTTTAGGGATTTAGAAAGAAATATTTTAAAGATTATAACACTAGAGTTGTCTTCTTAGCAAGTAACATATTAGAAATTTATTATGTATAATATAAGTAGATATNTTTCAATGTTATCAGTGACACTCCTTCTATATTATAGTATTATTCTATGTAAATATGGACATGTCAAAACAAATGAAATAACTTGCGGAATTTTCCCAAACTAACATTCCATACTGTAAAATTTACTGAAAACGAATAAAATTCTACTGAAAGATGGCAAAAGTATTAAAATAATGCATTGTCATCGTGTTCTGAATATTTTAAAAGTTTCAAATGTCTAGCTATTCGGGAATTTAGTTAAAATTGACTGCAAGATTTGTTCTGGATAAACTAACAAGAAAGCAAGCTAATAAAAACGTAGTAAAAAGTAAGAGCTTTCAGCAAACATACATATATTTACGTAAAAAAAAAAATTCGACCCGCTTAACCTTTAATCCCTAGTTTTCGAGGGTAGATTTTTTGGGACTTCCTTATACTTTTCCTGTGATTGGATTTCTGCACAAAACATAACTGCAAAGTTTCAAATTTTTGTGTTGGGTACTTTCAGATACCAGGTCCGTTGCAGAAGAGCATTCTGTGTTTGTGAGTTAAGAAAAAAATGTGACAGTCAGATTTACCGACGGACTGACCCACATGACCAAAAATGTTCTTTGGTGTCTGAAACGAATTTCAGTATACAGGAATGTATACGGGTCCATTTTTGTCAACGGACCCTAAAAAATGTCGTATTTTATAATGATAATGATGAATACTCTCTAATTTCAATGTCATGAAGACTACCAAAAACTTAAAAATTGAATTTCGAATTACTTTATAATCATAAGCGATAATTCTCGATTTAGTTCTAATGTCATAAATTGACTTGCTAAGTATATATGAATATGGAAAGCTTGGATTTGGGGAATAGTTATCAGTTACGGCAGAGAAAAACCATTCTCCCGCGTAGCTTAGTTGGTTAAAGAGCATCTGCACCGGAAATGCGGAAGGCTCGGGTTCGAGTCCCGGTGCTGGAGTCTATTTTTCTCTGTCTGTCTCCCATTATTAATAATGATTATAATTTGATTTAAATTTATTAATCTCTAATATAAGCGGCAAGGCCCTGATTGAATGACATAGAATCAACGTATAGCAAAATATGCGTAACCGAGAAGCTTGAAATTTTGAAGATATACTCTGTTCATATCATAGACACCCACTAAGAAAGGATTTTGCGAAATTTTGATTTTTGTACATAGGGGTACGTACGGGGTACAAATATCAAAGTAATGAAT
>KZ651911.1:108042-132396 GCA_001010745.2 Gerris buenoi
TTGAAAGCTTGGATTTGGGGAATAGTTATCAGTTACGGCAGAGAAAAACCATTCTCCCGCGTAGCTTAGTTGGTTAAAGAGCATCTGCACCGGAAATGCGGAAGGCTCGGGTTCGAGTCCCGGTGCTGGAGTCTATTTTTCTCTGTCTGTCTCCCATTATTAATAATGATTATAATTTGATTTAAATTTATTAATCTCTAATATAAGCGGCAAGGCCCTGATTGAATGACATAGAATCAACATATAGCAAAATATGCGTAACCGAGAAGCTTGAAATTTTGAAGATATACTCTGTTCATATCATAGACACCCACTAAGAAAGGATTTTGCGAAATTTTGATTTTTGTACATAGGGGTACGTACGGGGTACAAATATCAAAGTAATGAATACCCTACATGATGCATATCGTTAAAAAGCTCTTAAAGAGTACAGTAATTGTTGTTGTGTACAGTTCTGTCATTTTCATTTAAGAGGGGGGTAAAATGGAAAAATATAGCTATAACTTATATAAAAAAAGAGTGTCTTTTATACAAAGCTATAGTTTTATCCCAATCTGATGATTATTTACACACTTTTCCTTCAAAACAAGGTGGAGGTCACTGCCTACATGAGATTACGAAATTAAAATTTTGGTACACAGGGATACGGGGTAAAAATGTCAAAGTAAAGAATACCCTTCATGCTGCATATCTTTGAAATGCTCTTTAATAGAAAAGTAATTATTCCTATGTACATTTTTGTCATATTATCATTTAGGCGGGGGTAAAATTTAAAATTATATCTATAATAAAAGTCAACTAATGTGTGTGTATGTTCTCAATACAAATCTACAGTTTTAGTCCGATTTCGATGAAAATTTGCAGACTTGACCTTCAAACAAGGGGAAGGTCACTGTTTGTATGAATTTCCATATCATAGACAGACACCCACTAAGAAAGGATTTTGCGAAATTTAAATTCTGGTACTCAGTGGTACGGGGTACAAATGTTAAAATTAATGAAAACCCTTCATCATGTTTACCGTTGAAAAGCTCTTTAAGAGTACAGTAATTATTGCTATGCACATGTAGAGGGGTAAAATGGGAAAATATATCTATATCTATATAATAACAAAATAATAAGTGCGTTGTGTCTGTACATCCGATTGAGCTCAAATTTTGTATTTCCACTAAATGAGTAATCCTGACAACGAATTTAAGTTTAGAAAATGATATGCGAGTTTGTTTTGAAAATAACACACTCCGTAGCGAAGCACGAGCCAGCTAGTATAAAAATAAGCGTCTTCCTTATAAAAAAAGTTTAGTTTCTGTGTATTGTCGGATGTTCTGGTTTTGTTTCTTATTTTATATCCCGTCGCGTCTGTTCCATGAACATCGAACATTTTTAAACGTAATGTTCTTGGTACTTTTTTGAAATTCATTATGCATGGAAATTGTTTTGAAACATCTTTATGACAAATGTTTACTCCTCTGCTGATTCCAGTATTAGCTTTTAAAGTTAAGATCTAGTTTGAGTAATACTTATAGAACTGCAAAAAGTAAAAATAGAAGTATGTAAATTATTTCTATACAACCTCTAGCTTAAAGAATGAATTTATACTGAGTTATTTGCTGTTATTTTAACCTAAAATCCGAAATATATTTATATTTTAAACGGTTTATGATCGTGAAAGGCCTTATTTATTTTAGAACAAATGGCTTCGAAGACTAAACTTCAAAGTTAAACTAGCTCCACTTAAAAAAACAACTATTATATTTCTAATAATAGTCGAGTTGTTAGTTGTTATGCTATTATTAGTTAGTGAAAGATCCGCAAGGGATAGAAGCGCTGCAATTAGACACGTTACTTTTAAACTTAATATTTAAAATGTTATTTTGTTTGTTGTGTGAGGCTACACGAGCTCATCTCGTGTCTACATTGAGTAACTTTTTAGATTCTCTATCGAAGCTCAAAGATCTCGAGCTCATTTCCACTCGAGAACTTGTTTATTTCTCTTTTTTTATTCCAAGAAAAACTTGAACTGAATTATCTGAGAAGGGAGAAATAAGAGCGGAAATAAAACACAGATACAAATCTATAGAGTCAACTAAAAGTCAGTCTGAGTCTAATTCAGTGCGTAGCAATTTATCTTTGTAAATCTTCTCCTAGCCTTCAAAGAATAAATAAACAAGAAAATACATACAATTTATTTGTACATGTGCTCAATTACTATTAGCACGATCTATACTTTCATTACTACATTCACACATCGTTTTGAAAGAGTTTCGGATCCATTCGTTTTCAAAACAATTCGCGTTCATACAACAAAAACTACAGGTGATCGAAATATTTGTTTTCGATATTTCGTAACGGTGACGTCACCGTAAAACCTTCTTTCTTGTTACCTAATATGTCTGTGTATTTTTATATTTTATTTACAAGTTATTAAAAGTTTTTACAGGTCCTTTATAGTATTGACTTTTGTTTAAAAACGTTTTTGCAGTTTAAAAAAAAAAAGAAACGGAAGCTCACGAAAACAAAGTGGAAAAGAGTAAAATAACCTGATATCTCGATCCCCTCCATACGAGCGTTTTGAATTCGATCCCCCGTTCCGATCACGTATTTTTGGTGGAACGGATCTAAACCGACACGATCCGTCGATCTCCGTTCATACAGCGTTTTGAACTAGCGGATCGTTTTCAAAACCGTTTCCAAAACGATGTGTGAANGGAGGAGGAGATAATGTATTAAACGAAGAACTGAAAGCGGGAGGTAAAACTCTAATACTTGCTCTTCAACACCTGTACAATCAGTGCTTAAATGAAACAAAAATACCGACTGAATGGCTAACAGCACATTTAATGTTAATATTTAAAAGAGGGAATAGACTAGACATAAGTAACTACCGCCCGATAAGTCTCCTGTCGACTGTCTACAAGACATTTATGACAATTATAACTAGAAGGATAGACAAGTGTTTAGAAGCCGAACTAAGCATTTCGCAGACCGGATTTAGAAAGGACTTCTCGACACTGGACAACATCCTCACGGTCAAACAACTAATAAGAAATGCGTATCAATACAATTTCCCCTTAGTTATTGTGTTCGTAGACTTTAAACAAGCTTTCGATTCCATCTATAAACATTCCATATTAGAAATGCTCAAGTTATCAGGTATAAATCAAGATTATATTAAAATATTCCAATATATATATGATGGAGCCAAATTACAAATTAACTTCGAAAAGGAAAGGAAGATAGTGAACGTCGAAAGAGGAACAAGACAAGGCGACGTTCCGTCGGCAAAAATTTTTACTGCTGTATTAGAAGGAGCGTGTCGGAAACTACAGTGGGAGGGATATGGAATAAAAATAGAAGGAGAATGGTTGAACAGGCTGGCATTTGCAGACGACTTGTGCCTGATTGCGAAAAATTTTAAAGAGGCGGAAAAAATGCTTGAAGAACTAAAGGATGAAACAAAAAAGATCGGACTAGAAATAAATACAAGCAAAACTAAGTTTATGAAAATAAATACTGAAGAAAACAAAATGAGCTCAGAAATTGAAGTAGTAGACGCTTACATCTATCTAGGAAGTCTTATTAATTCAGAAAACAACCCTGAAGAAAAAGAAATCAGCAGGAGAGTAGCTATGGGATGGCAAAGTTATAACAAGTATAGGTATCTCTTCAGATCAGAGGTTAATCAGGAAAGGAAGAGTAGACTTTGGAACATGTGTGTCCTGCCTGTACTTATATATGGATGTGAAACCTGGGTAACGTCGAACCATGTCCTCAACAAATTAAGAGTTACGCAAAGGCATATGATGAGGAGCATGCTCAAAATAAAGATCAAAGACAAGAAGAGCGTGGAATGGATGCTAAAGGAAACAGAACTTGAGGATATAGGAAGGATTATCACCCGAAGAAAATGGCAATGGTCAGGGCACATAGCCAGAAGTGTGGACAACCGATGGTCAAAGAAAGCCTTGCCTTGAATGATTTGGTTAATTATTTATTAACTATCATTAAATGTGATTTAATGACGAAATATAAATATGTATAAAGAATGATATTTAAATAATATATCATATAAAATAGATCATGTAAAGTCAGTAAAGAAGATATATTGAAATTATCCATTGATAATAATATATTCTATATATATAAAAAAAAGCGGCTGCGACCGACTCCAACCCACAAGGGAACCACGGCTATGCGCCGATTTGCTAAGGAATCAATGTAAAACAATACAATTATTTAAGTTATTTGTTATAAAAAAAAAGCAATAAATGGTTATTATTATTATAAGTCTAAGAGATAACATCATGATACAATTTCTCTACATCAGTGACTCTGTTCAAGTATCTATTTTATTTCATTATTTACCTATTATTATGACAGTTTAACCCCGAAAATCCGAAAACCCTGATGTTCCGAACAAATTTTGAGCAAAAAAAAAAAGAGGCATTATACACTGACGGATTTTTGGATTTTTTCCGGTACTGCTTTGAGCTGCCTCTATATATGGGATACTTAAAATCCTATCCCATTCTCAGCTTTGTACAATGAATTTCCAGCAATACGCTACCTTTATACCTGCCCTTATAAATTTCTACAGAACTTCGTTCTAACGTATTCATAATTATTCTAAATATTTTTTTGTAAAATAAATACCATGTATTCCTCGAATCGCAGCGTATTATATTATACCTGTAAAATATACCAGAAACCATTTTAAATAGACTGTCAATTGGTATGGCACATAGTTTCATCGCATCCTATCACGTACTTTATTGATTTTAATGCTTTTACAAGCCATTATTGTCAAATTGGTTTGTTTCCCCCGTTTTTTAATCTGTTAAAATTATATTGATGTTTTACATGGGTTAAAGTATCAATGTTTGACAGTTTAAATTAATGGAGCTAATTAGTGACGGTTAAAATTTATGGAGCTATCTGCGGGTTACTTTTGATAAACTATAAATGTTTCATACAAATCCGATAAGTACTTTTGAAGCTATAGGAGTAAATTAATGTACGTTTGTGCGCATGTGGAAGAGAAACAAATGAAAATGGAATTAAATTAATATAAATAATAAAAACAAATGAAATTAAAATCGGACGAGTACCTCTTAAAACATGTTGGTTCGAAAAAATTAGCGACAAACCGACAGACGGACACGAAACCAAAAATCTTCCTTGATGTTTGAAACGGATTTCTGTCTTGAAATTTTTGAAATCGGAGAACATAAAATAGTTTCGTTCTTCAGAACGATCACATAACTTCCGATACCTTCGATATGCTGGAATTAATACAAGCAAATATAATAATAATACAGAAACCCTAGAAATCCGAACTAATTGGCCAATTCTGATTTCTGAAATTAATTTCTGAATATAGGGTTTCTGCTTTCATTATCTATTTAAGATTTTGCTTCCGAGCTTAATTTGTATGGTAGGTCATGGCTAGCTTCATAGTTGGTCCCATATAAATTTTAACCTTCTGCGCTCATTTGTATCTCTTCCACAAGAGCACAAACATACATTTATCTACACCTATAGTTTCAAAACTACTTATCTGATTTGAATGAAACTTTTATAGTTTATCTAAATTAACGCAGATTNACAAGAGCACAAACATACATTTATCTACACCTATAGTTTCAAAACTACTTATCTGATTTGAATGAAACTTTTATAGTTTATCTAAATTAACGCAGATTAATTTCAACCGTCTGCGCTCTTTATCTTTTGCTAAATTGATATTTTAATTCATGTAAAAAAATCAAAACAATTTTGACAGATTAAAAAAAGGGCGGCAACAATTTAACAAATTAGAGAATAATAGCATGTAAAAGCAATAATCAATAAAGTACGTGATAGGATACGAGGAAGCTATGTGCCACACCAATTGGCAGTCTATTATTATTTTATAATTTTTATAGTCTCTATAATTTCTTTTTATCGGTCTCGTTTATTTTTAAATAATTTATTAATCATTTTTTACTTTTTTTTACTATATTAAATTCATTTTTTTGAAGTTGAATGTAGCCAGGCGGTTAGCATGATTGCGATAAAACTGAAAGTAAGGTCAAAATATCAATATACCAAATGATAATGTGAATGTAAACGAGAGGTTTTTTTAAAAATATTTTTAATAACATTACATTTCTTTACAAAAATAAAAAAAGTGATAAAATTTGTTTGATTAAAGTAAAATTATAATTGTTTTATTTCAATATGGTAACATTTTTAAATATAGAATATAAGGAAAATATTTGAAATGAGAATTTTTAATCAAGACATTTTGAGTAAACCTAATTAAAACGCATTCTAATAACAATAAATAATTAATGTATTATGGTATAATATATATTTCTGTGTATTAAATGTATATTACTGTAGATAACAAATGATAAAATCCATGTATATTGATAATTTTAAATTAAAATAACAGAAAAAGAGGAGGAAAATAATTAATAAATTAAAATCACAACAAAGCAAAATTACTAATTGGATTGTGCGGATGTAAATTACTTGGGAATAAACACTTGAGAACGTGCACAGAGTTGAAATTTGCTTTTGTACATCATCTAATTAGCAGAGTATCAAATGACTTATAACATTAGTTTTAATCGCACTGTAATCATAATTAATTGAAATTACGACGAGGTATTTTAATATGTAATGTCTTTATTTAATTTTCAAGATTTGAACAAACATGAAGTAACAACAGCAAAATCATCATATAAATATATTTCATAATTTTATATAGGGACACCCACAAATATATTTATTATCACATACACAATATATGCGGAAAATTATGTTATACCACTGAATAGGTAAAGGTACAATATAGTCTTGGAATTTTTGAAATCGGAGACAAAACATTTTCGTACTTCATGAGACCGAATATTTTGAACAAAAATGCACTATCAACATAGTTATTTACGCAACAAGGGAGAGAAGTATGTTTTCCTGCTCGAGATTAAGTTTTCTCCTGAGGCACAACCGAAGGAGAAAACTTCAATAGCTCCCGAGGCTTGCCGAGGGAGATAACTGTAGTATTAGCTCCCGAGGCTTGACGTGGGAGATAATCCCGAGAGTAGAAATACTTCGATTCATGTTGCGTATTAAATTTTATCTACGACTAGTGCATCATGGGTAATAGCTATTAATTTTGTAGGTATAAAAGTTTTACCTACAAATTCACGTAATCTAAACACCCTAAACTGATATTTAGCTACTTGATTTATTTACTAAATTTTATACTAAATATACGTTTTTAATTTAATTACGTTTAGTTTGTTTTTAATTTAAAGACTTTGTATGATAACCTAAGTAACCTTCCCGAAAAATGAGCTAAACAGCTAAAAAAAAAAAAANTAGAGGTAGTCGGGTATTGTATTATCTTTCATTGGTGTCCAGCTGTTTGTATCTAGTTAGTCGAGTGGCGACGCTCGAGGAAGCCCGGTCTCTCTTCTCTATTGCCTTTTTTTTCATTTCACTTTAATTAAAATCAAGTCTAAGTACGAAGTAATTCGCGATATTGTAACAAAACAGTGGCGTAACTCCTAACATAAAAAGAAATTACTTTGAAAATCAATCTTCAAACTCTCACTTCAAGTGACTCTTCAACTTTTAGATAACTATAAGTTTTATGAAAAAGAAAAAATCTCAGATAAAACCTAATATATTTATAATATAAATAATAATCTTGATTAGGTATATAGAAAAAAAATGTTTTTTATTTTTTAAATTTATTACACCGATTAAAAATCTAAATACATTAAATTAATAATGGATTAAAATATAATATTATTTTATTAAAATAAAATCGTATTAAATAAACAAAATTAAAAAATTAAATAAAAAGAGAAAAACCCTTTGATTCTTGTCAATTAATTTTAATTTGCTTATTTTAATTAACTATATATTATTTCAAAATAAATAAATAAATATTTCCTCATTAATACTCAGAAATATTTATAATTTAACACCAAAATAAATTAATTATTAATTTAGATAAAATAAAATATTAAAACAAAGAAAAAAAATTAAATAAGATGACAAGAAGTTCAATTAGGTGATAATGTGTGTTATCTGAGATAATATTGAGATCTTACATTACATCAATGTTAATTCGATATTAATTATAAGATATTGATTGTTGTCGACTGACGTCATAATTTTTTTATTTACTCTATATATACTAATTCCGTGAGCAATTCCATGAGTCAACCAGTTCAGTTGTGAACTTTAACTTAAAAGCTTCAATTTAAATTTCAATACAAAACATTATATATTTTAAGTAAAATACAGACAAGTAAAGTGTATGACATTTTTTGATACTACAATGAGAAACTTATTTGTTTCTTTTTGTGTCATAGCCTTGTGTTTGTCTGCATTTACAGGTAATTCAAATTAAATTATACATATATGTGTTAATATATTTATGTATTTATAGTGACAATAATTTATCAAATCAACAAATAAATATGTATAATAAGCATATTAAAAAAAAATAAATTGATAAGTTTATACTCAATAACATTATTATTATCAGTGAACTATTAATGACCAAATAAATTAAAACAATTTAAATAATCCTTCCACAAATGCTTTGGAATTCCTTTCAATACCTTAACAACATTAACAACAAAATAACAATATTAACAACAACTTAACAACCAACAGGTGTTAGTACGCAGGATTCCGCGGGTAGACTTGTAATAAACACATTGGTTTTCCGGTGAAATCAGCGTCACGAAAGGGATTAGGTCCGACGTTTCGCTTCGACTGCTGGAAGCATCTTCAGGGATGTGATGTATCGTGGTGTTTATTCTAAGCAAACAGTATATCATATACCCGGTGTTTGCTTAGAGTGAAGATGCTTCTAGCAGTGGAAGCGAATCGTCGGTCTTGATCCCCTTCGTGACGCGGATTTCACCAGAAAACCAAGCTGTTTATAACCTAGGTGTTATCAATTTTTACTATGAGCTATATTTTAAACTTTAATGACAAAGTTGCATAACGTTCCAGATACTACTAATTTAGTCAAATTTCTTAGCTGTAGTACAAAGTTATAATATTATTCATTACATGTTGAAATCGGAGAAAAAAAAATCGTTCTTTAGAACTTTCACATAGCTTCTGTTAACTTCGGTAAGCTCGGAAGAAAAATTATAGTACATTATAGTGACAATAATTTATCAAATCAACAAATAAATATGTATAATAAGCATATTAAAAAAAATAAATTGATAAGTTTATACTCAATAACATTATTATTATCAGTGAACTATTAATGACCAAATAAATTAAAACAATTTAAATAATCCTTCCACAAATGCTTTGGAATTCCTTTCAATACCTTAACAACATTAACAACAAAATAACAATATTAACAACAACTTAACAACCAACAGGTGTTAGTACGCAGGATTCCGCGGGTAGACTTGTAATAAACACATTGGTTTTCCGGTGAAATCAGCGTCACGAAAGGGATTAGGTCCGACGTTTCGCTTCGACTGCTGGAAGCATCTTCAGGGATGTGATGTATCGTGGTGTTTATTCTAAGCAAACAGTATATCATATACCCGGTGTTTGCTTAGAGTGAAGATGCTTCTAGCAGTGGAAGCGAATCGTCGGTCTTGATCCCCTTCGTGACGCGGATTTCACCAGAAAACCAAGCTGTTTATAACCTAGGTGTTATCAATTTTTACTATGAGCTATATTTTAAACTTTAATGACAAAGTTGCATAACGTTCCAGATACTACTAATTTAGTCAAATTTCTTAGCTGTAGTACAAAGTTATAATATTATTCATTACATGTTGAAATCGGAGAAAAAAAAATCGTTCTTTAGAACTTTCACATAGCTTCTGTTAACTTCGGTAAGCTCGGAAGAAAAATTATAGTACAATGTTATTTTGAGTGGGGTTAATTTTATGACTTTTTTAATTTTTTTTTTATATTTCAAAAAGGATTAGACCTTTTTAATTAAACTTGTAGGGAATATTGGATAAATAATAATATCAAATAATAATATTATTATTTAGCAATAAATAATAATATCAATACTAATAAAATGTACATGAATTACGTAATTTTGTTATAAATAACATACTTATAGTTAATAACTCGATGTATAACGATAGTAATATATAATTAAATTATTACAAAAATATAATTATTTTTATTGTATGCAAATTCTTTAATAATGTAATTTACCAAAACAAACCTCTTTTCGTCACTGCAAGCCCTAAGCAAGAGAGGCGAATTAGTTTCTTACAAGAGTTACATTGTCAGAAATATCGCCTGTACAAAAAATGATGTAGTGAAATCAGATTTGTGTACATCTTTGATAAGAATACAACAGGTCAAAATTCTTGTCTATGCCTGAAAAAGGAAATATATTTGTCTAAACGCCGGTAAATCCAATATTAAGGGTTAGACATTCTTCCACTCGATGCCTCAATTTAAACTACAGCTACAGTTTTGATTGATCATCGCTAGGCTCAATTTTAAACATTTACTTTTGACTGATCATCGCTATCCTAAATTTTGACTCATCTTTAGTATATCCTCATTATTGGCATACATTTGACTAGTCATGGCTATCATCAATTTGTATTCAATTTACAGTAATCATCTACATAATTATGCAGTCATGTCTTTGTATCTATGTTATATTAGTTTTGATTGCACATATTTTTTCCGGTTTCCCATTAGGGTTACTTGATATCTATCAATTAAAATGACATAAACTAAACTGTAGATGTATAAACAATGATAGTCAATTTGTTTTGTTTAATTCAATTTATATTTAGATGAGATGCTTGAGATAAGAAGTCAATATGATTGTTACACTTGAGCGAGCCAAATAATTTGACACAGGTCTAGCCTTGGCTATAGGTTTCCATCTATATGTGTCTATCTATAGAGGTAGTCGGGTATTGTATTATCTTTCATTGGTGTCCAGCTGTTTGTATCTAGTTAGTCGAGTGGCGACGCTCGAGGAAGCCCGGTCTCTCTTCTCTATTGCCTTTTTTTTCATTTCACTTTAATTAAAATCAAGTCTAAGTACGAAGTAATTCGCGATATTGTAACAAAACAGTGGCGTAACTCCTAACATAAAAAGAAATTACTTTGAAAATCAATCTTCAAACTCTCACTTCAAGTGACTCTTCAACTTTTAGATAACTATAAGTTTTATGAAAAAGAAAAAATCTCAGATAAAACCTAATATATTTATAATATAAATAATAATCTTGATTAGGTATATAGAAAAAAAATGTTTTTTATTTTTTAAATTTATTACACCGATTAAAAATCTAAATACATTAAATTAATAATGGATTAAAATATAATATTATTTTATTAAAATAAAATCGTATTAAATAAACAAAATTAAAAAATTAAATAAAAAGAGAAAAACCCTTTGATTCTTGTCAATTAATTTTAATTTGCTTATTTTAATTAACTATATATTATTTCAANTTTTATTAGTACTGTTGTACAGTCTAAGTGGAGAGATATAATAGGGTCTTGGGTATTTTATATTAATCAGTTTATACAACAATGTAAGTAAAGAGCAGTTTGTACTCTCACATAGTATACTGCTCTTATATACTACTATAGTAACAATTACAGTACTTAGTAACAATTACACAGCATACAATATAACAAGTAGTATATAGCAGTAGTAGTATATAATAGTAACAATATAACAATGTAAGACAGCTCAATTTTACGTACCTTCGAGGATATTATAAAGTCTTAATTAGCATTATATCTAAGTTTGTACTTATTACCTACTATCGTACTTAGTTGCTTCTACAGTACCTAGTACTAATTATAGTACCTAGTAACAATTACAGTACCTAGTAAAAATTACAGTATACCTAATACCTAGTACCAATTACAGTACCTGGTAACAATTACAGTACCTAGTAACAATTACAGTACCTAGTAACAATTACAGTACCTAGTAATCATAATTTTAAAATAAAGAATGGAAAAACAAGGTACACACGGGTATATATTTTTATCTGCATTTAAATTGTAACTTGCAACTAAGAATATAAATGCCCTAAGAGTAAGAGTTAACTTGCAAAGTTAAAAATTGCATTTCCTCAACATGAATTTAAAATAAAAACAGTCATCATGTTTATCGTACTAGATCATTTTTAACCTTAAGTTTGGCTACGCTACTTTTTAGCCTTCAAAGACGACGGTAGAAGGAAGAGGCCATAGCTGTAAGTTTACCAAATCATTTAAAGGAGTAAAATATCGAAAAAGTTAAAAAATAAAATAAAATTGACCAAAATAAGATACAACTAAGCCCTTTTCTAAAACCCTGCATATGCTTCTTGATCAATGGTAAAACTGCTAACGGATGGACAAATCATAATTACAGCTGGCCGACGGATACAATTCATGCCACGAAAGAGAAATAAGTGGCTAAAAATCCACCACATAATTTGTTACTTCACTCCGTCTTTCTTAAAATTTAGACTTAAAACTAAGCAATCAAAACTAGAGATAAAACGATTCGTAAGTTGGGAGGGCACGTTAAATCCTTTATAGCTTCCAATCTGCAAGTGTTTGTTAATATTAAATATGTATACATAATACATATTTGAATGTTGCAGGCACCTCGGCTCTGACAAATCAGGCATTCAGCTTCCTCAAGGCACCAGGTAACAAAAATCACTATTATCTTTATTTAATTATTTATTCATTTCTTCCTGTTAAATGTCAAATTAATAGTTATTAATTAGTTTGGTTCTATATTTGGTAGTTTGTTTAACAAAGCACTAAATTTGTGAGAAAAATAGTTATATAAACATATTTTATATTAAATATGCTTCTATTAATAGTTGTTAATAAATGCATTTATTTCTAATAAAATTAATGAATTTAATAACTCCCATTTATAACTGTTAATTTTTGTTTATTTTTATAAATCCATGTCAGGTATTCCTTTCCTAAAAGGTGGTTTGCTTTCACATTGCTTCTTGAAAACTCTCTTTGGGATTCTTCAGTCTTTATTCATTATTAATTTGCTTATCACCATACTCTCTGAGCTGGCCATCTAATTATTTTTTGTTTTTGGAATTTTGTTCCTTATGGCACGTTCTGGAGCCCGGGAGTGAATCCGAAAAAAACGACCAAAGTCACCATCACGCAACCAAGCGTCACAAAATCTACCGACGACGATAACTTGAGTAAAAGATGACCAAGTTAGTTGAAATTTTGTACACATGTTCATTTTACCTGGCCTGAGAGTAAAGGAACTTCGTTCCTACCGGGTGTCCCGCGACACCACTTTGGGATTCTTTAGTCTTCCATTACTTATTTACTTATGACCATACCGTCTGAGCTGCCCTTTCTTACTCCAAACCCTATCCTGATGGTTGTATACTAAGTTTCGATTTGTTTTTGCTTGCCCCTTTTTCCTAAGAGTTCATTTCAGTAGCTTAAACTTTTGATTGGCTGTTCATGACTCGCTGCTTTACGCTATTGTTCGAACAGAACACTGTTTTGAATACGATTATTATTCTGTCCTTTAAAAGTTCTTGTTTACTAAAGAAATTTTCTATTCGTAGTGTAGAATTATCTACTGGCTGCTAAATTCTTGCATCGATCTCTTTTATTATTTATCTATCTTGCCTGGTTGTTGTCCATAAGTATTTGAATTCTTAATAATTATTATAAATTAAAAAAATATATCATGGATATAATTATATTACATATTTATCAGACATTCTGTATTTTTGAAAAAATTTTTAAGTATAATTAAATACTTTTTTTCTTATGTATAGTTTATGGCTAGTAAATGTATTTAAAATTATCTACTTTTGTTACAGATAAGTCAGATAATTTGAATGTTGGAAGTTCAAGATACAGAGTAGAAACTGATGAAGAGATCGTAGATCAACTAGTCAATGATATAGGTAAGTTCAATATATTTATATATATATTTATAATGTTATGAGCACTAGGATGAAGTTGAAGATGAAGAGACTATCATACTTAACCTAAAGAAAAAGTATACGTACCATAAATTCTGCAGGATTTTACAGATAAGCCAATTTAAAACTACATAAAGAAAAAAAACTCAAAAATGTACGAGTATCATGTAAGGAACGAATTCGGCTAAAATGAATGAAAAGACCTGTAAAAGTACCAGATAATGTTTGATTTATTTGTTGGTTGTGAACCCTTTCCTTGCGTTTTTGGGTTATATCCTAAAGAAGCTCTGTAGGTAAGTAAGGGGGATATATAACTTTTTAAAAAGAAATTACTTTTAACCCAAAAAGACGAAACAAAAAATTATTTGTACAAGCTTTTATTTAACTTGATATGTTTGTATGTATGTATGTTCGGGTCAAATTTTACAATTTAATTTTGCATACAAGTATAGTTTGAATAACAAATGCATAGTTAGCTAATTGAAAGTCATTCTAAATCCAAAATGGCGGACAGCCCAAGACTAGTTATTTTTTAAGCACGCCCATGATATGGGTATCAAATGGAAGGGTTTGCTGAGAAGAATACGAATAAAAGCTTGTTTTTTTTAAAAAAAAATGTTCTTTTTAATAAAATTATTGTAATATAGTTTTATCATTTAATAAAATAAGAGATAAGTTGTGTGAGATATGACACTTATTGCTTGCGATGGGACTTGTTTGATTACACTTGTTTAGTTGTTATTTGATAGTGATTGTTTGTTTTGAAAAAGTCAAGAAAAACGATATGATTGCCTTTAGGTAAACAATAGAATTGATGTAGTAAGGTGATAGTTATTGTTGATATTGCAACGCGACCATGCAGTCTAATCAATTTTACGGAAACAGATCGAGTAGCCTTCAAAAGCCTGTTACAACTTCTTCCCTGAGTATTTATTTTCTATCTCAGGTCATATTAAACAATTTAGCTGCCCATTTATTTACAATTGATTATTATTAAAGCAAACAATGTCAAAAAAAATATATGAAAAAAAAAAAAAACAGTGCGATAATATGAGATATATTTTACCGTTTTGAGTTATCTTTTACACTTTTATTTAAATTAAGTCGTCTTCATATCTTGTAACCTGAATTTGATCCATTTCCCGACTGCCTAGAAAGTTGAAACTTGATTACATTATGTATTTCCGATGACAATGAAGAAATTTAGTAGATTTACAAAATCGTTTTCAAAAGCCGATAACTCAATTTTTTCCAATCACATCTCAAATAGTTTCCACACATTAGTTTTTTTGTTTTTTTTGTATTTTGTATTTTGTATTTTGTATTTTTTTTTTTTTTTTTTTTTTTTTTTTTTTTTTTTTTTTTTTTTTTTTTTTGAAAATGATATATTTTCATCAATATCACGGAAACTCATTTTTTCCTGAGAAAACAACTAATATAGTTACATTCGTTTTTAATAAAAAAAAAAAAATTAAAAAATAGTATAGTACTGTTGTACCGATTTGTATTGTAATCATCTGAGCTTACGGTATGCCAGTAAATCTTTAATTCATAATGTCATATATATTAACAATAATAACATCATAAAATCATTTTACTTCTTAACATTATATACTATTATATATAATAACAATAATAACATCTTAAAATCATTTTCCCAGTTGGTTATTGTTGAGTATTATAACTCACCACTTATAGAATAAATTGATTTTATAACCAACACAGGAAATATGATTTGCAAAATAATCTTTATAAATTACTTTAAAGTGAAATATAAATAAATTGTAAATATGGCATATGGTAATTTAATTAAAAATTTAAGACCAGGTGTTGGTATTTCATTCATTTCCTTAAAAATCATTGCAATCAATCGATTTATAATTAAAATTAACTTAATCATTTTTAATGATCATTTCTTATCTATTGCAGAAATAATTCTAGGAAGGCCTATTTTTTTTATTATCACTGTGATGTAAGAATGAATGATAATTGTGTCAATTATTAATGCGACCTATTTATTAATTTTTATTTTTATTTTTATTTTTCCAGTGAGAAATAAATTTATCGATGATGAATTTATGAAGGAAACCCTGCTGCAGCTCCGAGACCAATTACTTGGAGAAAATGGTAAACAAAAAACAAACAAATAATACTTGTCTAATATAATTACTTGGAGAAAATGTTAAAAACAAATAATACTTGTCCAATATAATTACTTGGAGAAAATGTTAAAAAAACAAACAAATAATACTTGTCCAATATAATTACTTGGAGAAAATGGTAAAAAAAAAAATAAATAAATAAACAAACAAATAATACTTTTCCAATATTATCCAATACTACTTCTAGTTTAGGAAACTTTCTGAATGCTGAATTTAGTTAGGGAACTAAGTGAAGTTAGTAGTTTAAAGAAAATCAAGAAATGTAATTAAAAAAAATATATAATAATAAATTTATTTATTTATAGTTTTTTAAATGGTCATATTTCGCCCTCCATATGGGGTTTTTTTAATAAAAAAATTAAAATACATAATTTTTCCATTAGTCATAATTCTTTAAAATTAATTACTTCAATACCTTTTAAACAATGTGTGTAGTTACTCAGATTATTAGAAATATTTTTTAGATGAAACAACAAAGATAAACAAATAAATTTAGTAGTTAATGTTACTTCATTAAAAAAAAATAATATAAAAAAAAAATAAAAAAACACTGTTGACACAAAATAAAACGTGTCACGATTCTAGGTAGCCTGCAAAAATTTATTAAATAATTTGGACATCACTAATAAGTCTAGTTAAATAGCCTGTAAAAAATCATATTTTTATCATATACGTTCAAGTGAGACTTAATAAGTAAACAGTTAAATAAATGGTTTCTCATAATTTCTTTATATTTGGCTGATTACAAGAATAAATTACCTTTGTATCTTAGAAAGTTATTACTACATTTGTTTAAATTGCATATTATTATTCTGTTATCCGAGTTAATAGTTTAATGAGCGTGTGATCTGTAAACGCATTGCAGGTTTGTAGATAACAATGTGTTATCAGTGTTCAGGTGTTTAGATAGTGGAGTGGTTAAATTCTTTTACTACGCATTCATACAGATATGACAATAAGTGTTTCATTAATTAATTCCTTACTCAACAAATCAGAATGAAGTCTGTTCCGGTAAAATCTGACTCATTTAACTTTTTTTTGTAAGTTCTTAACTTGGAATTGTTAACATAACTTTGTTTATGTAACTAATTATAGTTCAACCTTACGCATCCAGTTCAATTAATGCTAAGACTGTTCGCACCAGGTGTGGGGGGGGGGAGTACTTGACTAGGGAGGCCACGGAGATTGGAAAAGAGATATATAAATAAATAAAGAGAGATCATTTAGATAAATAATAAAAGAGTTCAGGTAGTCCTAGACAAGAATATTATTATAACTACACCAGAACGAAATATAACCATTAAAAAAACTAGAAATAAATACATTTATTTTTTTAATAAAACCCCGTTGACACAAAAAATAGCAGTATTAATAAAGAGGACAACTAGATATCCTTAAGTTATGTAACTCCGTTGAGAATTTGGCAACAGGCATTTAAAAATAAAAATGTTACTGTTATAAATGACCATTGACCTTTGTATCTTAGAAAGTTATTAATACATTTGTTTAAATTGCATTATATTATTCTGTTATACGAGTTAAAAGTTTAATGAGCGTGTGATCTGTAAACGCATTGCAGGTTTGTAGATAACAATGTGTTATCAGTGTACAGGTGTTTAGATAGTGGAGTGGTTAAATTCTTTTACTACGCATTCATACAGATATGACAATAAGTGTTTCATTAAATAATTCCTTACTCAACATATCAGAATGAAGTCTGTTCCGGTAAAATCTGACTCATTTAACTTTTTTTTGTAAGTTGTTAACTTGGAATTGTTAACATAACTTTGTTTATGTAACTAATTATAGTTCAACCTTACGCATCCAGTTCAATTAATGCTAAAACTGATCGCACCAGGTGTGGGGGGGGGGAGTACTTGACTAGGGAGGCCACGGAGATTGGAAAAGAGATATATAAATAAATAAAGAGAGATCATTTAGATAAATAATAAAAGAGTTCAGGTAGTCCTAGACAAGAATATTATTATAACTACACCAGAACGAAATATAACCATTAAAAAAACTAGAAATAAATACATTTATTTTTTTAATAAAACCCCGTTGACACAAAAAATAGCAGTATTAATAAAGAGGACAATTAGATATCCTTAAGTTATGTAACTCCGTTGAGAATTTGGCAACAGTCATTTAAAAATAAAAATGTAGAGCGGCCATGTAATTTCCGTGATCATGCGTAAAAATTTGTTAGTAGACAAAAAATCAAATGTTAGTTTGCACTTGGTTAGTTATACAAATATTACACCAAATGAAAGTGTAACCCGGAGCATGTGCTATCAAATTACGACATAACTGCAAAGTTTACCTAAGAAAGAACATGTTTAGACGTAGTAAATAATTATTATACAACATTTTTCTAGAACTACATAAATACTTACATATTTATGAGGGTGAGCGGAGTATATAAAATATTTTTAGGTTTGCTGAAAGTTTTAATATAAGATTGGAATATAAAGTGTTATCATTTTTTAATTTTATATGTTATAGCTGATACACTGCTTGCTCAGTTGAGAGGTAAAACTAAACAAACCCAACCTTCCGAACCAACGGATGATACTCAGGGTATGTTAACACTTCTTCTTTTTCTTCTTAATTTAGCGCCGGCGCCAGCACTATTGGGAATAATTCTAAAATCAATTAATTACAGGTGATTCTCTACTAGATAAAGGTCTTAAGTTCCTCAGAGGTTTACTAGGAGGTGATGACTCCCAGTCTGATGACCAGGCTACTGATCCCAACTCCAGCCCCTCACCAGGTAATTGGGAGCTTTTCACTTAATTAATAGTTTATATATATCAGCACCAAAGTAAGTGATTGTAATAAGACTAAAAGTTTGATTTTTCTGCGAGGTAAGAAAAATGAGCTGTGAAGTTACTTGATCAAGGAATAAATTCATGCCTGAAAACCTAAAATGTAAAATTATAATTATCTTATTCTAGTGTAACTAATTAGTTCTCTAATTATTTAATACTCTTGTATAATTCTATTATCTTCATAGTTTTACCATAAGTTAGTTTTTTTAAGAGAAATTAGAACCTACATATTATGGTTATATTAAAACCTAAACTGATAAGGAATATTATTCTAACTGCAATAACATAGGCTATTTGAGAAATTGAGAAAGTTGATTCTCAGTCAAAGGTAACATACAAATTGCACAAAGCCTTCTTTCAACTACTAAAGGCCCATACACGTCAAACATCATGTTTGCGCTAACATTTTTACCGTGTATGGGGGACCTTAATGATTATACTTAGTACCGTCGTCGAGAAAAGATTAATATTAGATAGTCAGTAGTCGTTGAAGATGGTTAGAGATGGTTGGAGGCTTTAGAAGTAAAGAAATTCAGTATCAGTGTATGTTACTATCTTGTTTTAAACATAACTTATTCTCTCTATCTTCTCTCTATTTTAATGTTAGAAAAGAACATTTAAATCACGTGCAGTGAAAATAATACAAGACATTGTTGACTGTTCTTGTAGATGATCAAGGTATTATGGAAGATATAGAGAAGTACTTGGATGGCATCATAGACTCAAAGAATGGTACCATAGACAGTATACTAAGATACGTCGTCTCCTACGTACACAAGAACGTACACTTCTGGCTCTTCACCAGGTATGTTTACTTTTCATATCAACAATATAAATGATTGTTCTTTAATATAATATAAGTGAGTAGTTATTATAAGATACGCTGCTGTAATATAAATATAAGCCTCATTGTAATTGATTAGGTTTACGAGGAAATTGATTTTCAAAGCGTGATTGTTTGCCATTTGCTCTCATGACAGCGTTTTTAACGAGGGCAATAGGACAATCAATCAGGGATTTAGGTGTTGGTTGGAGGTGTTCAATTGGGATTTATCAGTTTGTCATAATATTGCAAATAAACATTTCTGTCGATTAGTGTGGCACATAGCTTCATCACATCCTATTATTGGACGTATGGTCGGATGAGTTTTAAAAAAAAATCCAAATTAAATGTATGGTTATAGAATGTATGGTTATAGGTTATGGTTACTTAGACTTGATTCCACTCTTTGATGTGGGGCCGATCCGTGTCATGATGATGTGATTTGTATCTATGGTTCGAGGACGGAGTAGTGCGAGGGACACCCCCTATGGGGCACTCTTCCCTCACGCTTTGAATCACGCTTATATAGCTTACTAATACTAATGACCACACCATACTCACTTCGGTGGTACAATGTACAAATGTATGATGTGTGAAGTAGCTGGAACTCTCCACCACGGGGCGTAAAAAGGACCTAAGTGATGGCCTAATTACAAGGTTCGAATAACAGGTCTGTCCTACCCGTTCTAGTAGCAAGTACTAGACTTGATTCCATTCTCAGTGATAACGTTTTGCAGGCTTCTTTCAGAGATCTCTCTCCGATACTCGCGTGGAAATTTCGGAGATGAATGCTTCCTTTAATTATAATTCTTATTCGCCAGAAGAAAGAATAATTTGGCACCATGTTCAACATTGTCCTTATTTCAATTATAATTTTGTTACCCCTAGCATTTCTGATGGACTTAAATTATAAATTTGACAAAATTTCTGTAGGAATGAGAATGGTTACGAGGATCTGACAGTGGGAAGAACTTCTAACGTTAGCAAGTCTGATTTCAATCCTTCTAAAAAAACAATCATACTTATTCATGGCTGGATTAACGGAGGAGACAGCTTCTATGCTAAGAACATGATCAACGGTAAGATGTTTACAATTTTTATTAAGTATTATAGTTTTTAGTCCAAGTAAAATCTATCTAAAAATTACATTTCTTTTAGTTAGTCTGTCTAACTCTATTAATTTTATTTCATCATTACTAAACTGAGTTCTTTTGTATATAATACGTAACTATGAATCTTTATCGTTTCAATGTATGCACATTTTAAATCCATTTGTGTTGATTGTCTTTTTAGCATTTGATAAATTTGGCGACTTCAACATAATATCAGTAGACTGGGCCGAACTCTCTTACAGCTTATACACGCTTTCAAGGCTCTCAGTGAATTTCGTCGGTAAGCTACATTAGTTTTAATTTATTATAACTATAATTTATTCATATATAATATTTGATTAAAATATTATTAAAAATAAGCTAAATTAATATTAATATGCAATGANAATTGGTGCGCCATAAGCTGGGATTGAACCAGTGACCTCCAGCGTAAGAAGCGGGACCGCTAACAATGAGCTACCAAACCAGATTGAAACTTTCTCTTGGTTTGACAGAACAGATCGGACATATTGATTTCTACCCCAACGGAGGAGGTCCATCTCAACCAGGATGCGGTCTCGATGTAAATGGAGTCTATAAGCCAAGTTTTAGCTTCATTGGATAACTGGAAGAGGGTTAATTAGCCCTCCAAAGGTTTTTACGACACCCATCCATACACGCACAAAATCTAAACTAATATTAAGAATTTAAAAAAAGCAACACAAAGCATATTCTTAACTTGCTTTGATGTAATTGGAGATACATAATCTGCGACGATTTTGGGTGAAAAAATCACAACCAAATCAAGTTATATAAATGTATGTAAAATCGTACATTAAAACGATGAGATTTGTTATTTGAAGTTTTTTTGTGTTTGTTTAGGACCTTACGTTGCACAGATGGTAGATTTCTTGGCAAAACGACATGATTTGAAAGTATCAGAGTTGCACATATTGGGTCACAGTTTAGGCGCCCACATAGCTGGCATAGCTGGCTCGTTCGTCAAGAGTGGAAAAGTCGGTCACATAACCGGTTAGTTGATATTTGAATATAATAGATGTTATTATATTATAATTACTATGAAGTTATGTTTTACATAAGTTATTTGATGTAAAACAGCATTACAGTTACAATAGAAATAGTTGGACATCTAAAAATCATATTGAGGTAGGGAAAGGATGTAACTTGTACATCATTATCTATGTTGATGATGTTATCTCCTGGTTCCTGGTTACGTGTATTAACCTTTATCACTGATAAAAATCATGGCCTGCAGCCTCAACAAAACAATCCTCACCATGAACTTCCTTTCGCTCACAATAATTATAGTTGCCGAATACTTTATTTTCATCTAAAATAAAATAAAAATGGAAATAGCAGAAGAAAAGCAAATTTTATATTCATTATGAAGAATGCAACTATTTGCGATAGTTTTACATGTCACACGTCCGTTGCGTAACAACCACGTAACCATGTAATTGCTTGACCACGTTATTACAATTAGGCTAATTAGGATGGTACATTACGTCTATGCTTCCTATCAAATTTCTGATGAGATTTAGATCTATTTCGATTTCCAGTGGAAGCGAACTCATTTTTAAGCAATACATATTATAAATTAGCCCGTACAGTTGAAATTAAAAAGGAACCATATGTGGATGTCTTTCAAGAAACAAATCAAATATCTTTTCAGACACGAGACTATAAATATCCTCTGATTTCTGTGCAGGCATTTTTGAAATCGGAGGCATAAAATATGTTACTTCTAATTATTTATTGTCAGATATAGGCTCTTCTGAAAAAAATTGCACTAATTTATAATTTGTACAAACATTTTATTTTGTTTTAATGTAAATTTATTTCAATGGTCTGATGGGTACTTATATAACAAATATATTAACGCTCTTATTCTACTATACACATTTTTGCGATATTTCAGCCCCTTCTTAGGTCTTTATCAAGTTAAAATGATAATTTATTTCATATTAGTTACACATTAAAATTTTATGTGATTGATTGCTCGGCCCTAATTTGGTGCCACTATAACAATATCCTTATAGGCGACACTAAAACGCATTAAACACTACATTTTCTCTCTATATTAAAATTCTTAAATGAGAAGGTAATCAAATGTTTGTGTAATGGTTCAGGTTTCGATCCGGCCAGCCCTCTGTTTGGGGATAACAAAAAGTATCGTTTGGACGCCTCCGATGCCAAGTTTGTGGACGTGATCCACACCAGTTTCCTTGGTTTGACAGAACAGATCGGACATATTGATTTCTACCCCAACGGAGGAGGTCCATCTCAACCAGGATGCGGTCTCGATGTTGGTAAGTCAACTTTGATTTCTTAATTAATATATAATTATAACAGCGTCTATAGAGGTAATTTTATAAGTATAATTACTCAAAGTATAATGACTCAAAGTCTCAAATATCTCAAAAATCAGCTTATTGATTTTTCCTCTTGACCCTACCATTAATAAACTTAAGTGTCAATGCGTAAATTGTCTTAAAGTTTTCAACCGACTGGCACAAACATGCGCGCAATCTACTCCCTAAAAATTAAATAAATCCCTGAGGCTCAACACTCTTACTGTCTGTAAGAGCCTCATTTAATAAACAAACAAACTGCAGTTTCTTGGTAATACATCCGAAATTCCTTCATTCAACCATTTTTGTGCTCATATTAAAAAATAAGTAATATTGATACAATCTATTCTCTGTTCTACAGCTGTCTGCCCTCACAGAAGATCCTACATCTACTATATTGCTTCAATGACAGATAACAACTTCTTAGCTTACGCGTGTAATTCTTGGGACAGTTTTACTGCAGGAAACTGCACAACACGCTATGTACATATGGGCATCTACGCTCCTAAAAGGTAATTAAATTATTAGTTACTAAAACCGGGTACAAACTATTCAGGAACAGCGCTAAATCCATAAATTTGCTTTCTGCATCTAAGCTTACCGAAGTTAATGGAAACTATGTTATCGTTCTGAATTGAAGTGGTCTGAAGAACAAAGTGGTTGGCTCGGATTTTAAAAAATCCATTGCAGACATCAGGAATTATTTTTAGTCATGTGTCTGTATGTCGGCCATTATAAAAGAAGAAATAGAAAAGATAAGGAAAGGACATTATAGGAAATAAATAGTAACAGGAGATAATTATCATTGTTTAGAAGAATAGGTTTGAAACGAAAAGACAAAGTCGTAAAGTATGTAACACGTTGGGTGTTCTAATTGAACTAAATAATTATCTGGGGCGGGAATTGTATGTTTACAATCTTCGAACTTAATACTCAATAATATCAATCACTTTTTTCCAATGTAAAATTCTATTAATGGGAGTAAATAGTACTTTAGTTGCGAAAATCTCTACTAGAAAGCGTTATCAACGCTCTAATTTCTGAAGATTTTTAAGGCCTTGAAGTGTGACCATTTCATTAGGTATTAGACTAATACAAATATATATATATATTT
>KZ651911.1:132463-149479 GCA_001010745.2 Gerris buenoi
TATATATATATGTCAATATATAAATATCCAAATGTCATTTGGATATTTATGTACAGAATTTGGTCGACATTACTTTTCACAGAATATATAGGTACTACCGCAAAACCTGGAACTGTATTTGAGAACATGGAAGTGAGCTATTATGCCAATTTGAACCTGACATTGCTTTTAAACCTGGCATTGCTATTCGAACCTGACATTGTTATTCGAACCTGACATTGTTATTGTTTCTGTTGCAGGAGAAGAGGTAAGTTTTACTTGAGGACAGCTGGTGAGGCTCCGTTCGCTCTGGGTGTCAAGACACTGGACCCTGAAGAAGATCCAACTCCCAAACCTCTCAGACACAGGCACAAATATGAACTCGTCTAACTATACTCGTTAAAGGTGGTTTAAGCTTGTTTAAGGTGGTTATAAGAGGTTGGACATGGTTATAAGTGGTTGGAAATGGATATAGGTGGTTGGATGGGGTTATAAGAGGTGGTTAGAGGTTCTTGGATCAAAATATCCACCATCAGATGTGATAACATTACAACCGTCGAAAGAACAATCAGATACCGTCACTAATAACTACTAATGACTATGTGGATATCAACTGTAGATATAAAATGAATATTTTATAAAATGAAATTGAGGATAGGGAGTATCAGTCGATGGTAATAATCAATTATTTAAACTAACCGAAATTTCGGAAAATTGTATTTCCTTGTTCAAGGTTTCATTCAAGAACGACAACAAGGGTCAATTATCTAGCAACCACCATACTGTCATCAATATAGTCAGTCATTAATATAGTTTATTTGTTGTAATATACCTTGAAGATGGAAGTATATTTTTTCCGAAACGATGACAAATTCAAAACATTTTTTATTTTTTATTTAGACTGATGCTTGCTTATCTTCAATCGTGTTAGTTGTATTGACTTTAGGTCAGAGCAACTCTCTGGGTAAACACAATCGTTTTAGAATGATTGTCGAAGCTCAGTAAAAAATCGAAAGGACTGTGTATTGCAAAGCCATCTATTTCATATTTTGTATTTTATTTGTTTGTTTTATTTAAGTTTATTTTAACTTCAATTATTCTTTTATAAAAATACCATTTTATTTTTTTATTCTCTTACATTTTTTAAACTTTTAACATTTCCTTCAATTCATTATAAGTAATACCTTTTATTATTATTTGTAAGCTACTTTCTTTAATGTATAAAATCTTAATTAATGTTTAGAATATTTAACTTTATTTCTATTTTTTTAAATAAATATTATATATAATTAATTAGTCAGTTAAATTCCAAACTCATTAAAAGAATTCTGTGATATTCGCAATTGATATTTTGCATACTATATTTGTTTTAAATAAAAAGTCATATATTTGTATTTTTAATGATTATCTTTGAATTTTGAAATGTATTAATCTTGTAATAAATATATTTTATGAAAACAATAATTGTACTGAACTGAATGAAAAAAGTGATATGTATAATGTGCCCGCATAGCATTAATATTATTATTTAGAAATGACAATATAAACAAGCACCCCACCAATTTATAATAAACATTTCCAATGAACATGCGCCCCACCAATTTCTAATAAACTTTCCGATTAACATGCGGGTGCATGTTTATTATGTAGGTATGTTTTTATTTTCTTATAACTGGAATTTAAGTACAATAATGTTGCATTTGGGAATGAAATAAATATATATATATACATATGATACAGTCCATAAATATATAATAGCATTTTACAGTTATATATTTAACCTGATAAAGCTAACAAAGGTAATGACTTATTTGGAGAATTGTTCTTAAGATCCAACTTATAACGTCAAATTTCTGTATTAGATTGCATAAGGTGACTTTGCATTAGTCTTTACGTAAAATATTCCTTGGTAACTGCAAAAATACATACATCGATTAATATTGCACGTAAATAATTAACAAATTGTATAAAATAGACATCACTTTCAGGTTTCTTTGGGAAACTCTGACTAGTTCAACCTAATAGTAACCGGTGCTATTGAAATTAGGATTACATTTTGTAGTTTTGAACCATCACTCCTCCTTCAACCTAAATATTGTACCATAACTCTTCTGTCGTCCTAAATTTTACTTACCATTACTGCTCCTTAGTCGTAGATATTGCAATTTTGTACCATTACACCTACATCAGAAAGTTTCGCCATTAATGGCACTGTGTGTACATCGGCTCTATAGTTATTTTTTTTATTTTCCATGTGTTAAATTTAATAAACTCATTTTAATATCACTCGTAGTTTATTATATAATACGAAATGAGAATTTAATAAAATTCATAAATAGCCTTCACGCAAAAAAAAAGTTGTACAGTGATTGGCTAGACTAAAGTTTGAAATGGAAGGAATCACGCATGCGTGTCTGTAAGGAGTGGTTTAAAACCCTATTTTGTGTGTTTAAATAGTCTGTAGTTTACCGTGATTTTTCTCAGTAATCATAGTGGCAAAACAGTAAATAAATAGTTTAAGCTTCACAATAACAAATACAAAAACAAAGAATATTTGTCACACAGTGCGAGTTTACGTACATCTTTGAGTCGGTTGTACAACAAATTTAACCGTGTGTGGACTGGTCTTTCTACCTCCTGTTATATCTGAACTGGAAAATATTGGATGTTATAGACTAATATTTTTAAGAACATTGTTCAGTAAAAACGAAAAATGTTCCTTGATGACTGAAATGGATTTCTGCCTTGGAATTTGTGAAATCGGAGCCATAAAACATTTCCGTTCTTCTGAACGATCACATAGCCTCCGAACTCACCCAAGGTAACTGGTAAGCTCGGAAGCAAAATGGAAATAATCTTTTATATAATCGAGTAGAGTCCCGACGGCGACGGGCGACGACTCACCTCTAAATGATTTATAACGTTAAAAATTGGTGCGCCATAAGCTGGGATTGAACCAGTGACCTCCAGCGTAAGAAGCGAGACCGCTAACAATGAGCTACCAAACCAGATTGAAACTTTCTATTTAAACAGTAGTATAAAATCTATTTACATTTTTTGATCATATTTTATTCTGCCCGTTATCACGGGCATAACGGCTAGTAATAATTAAGTTAAATCGTTTAATTCGACTGTTGTTCTTAAGTTCTTACATAATATATACGTTATGAGTTATGAGTAATGTATAGTGGTAAATACCCAGAAAAAATCCTTCTTTGCCCGTGAATTTTCTAGTTTATCGTCATTTACAGCTTAGCTTAATTTTTTCAAGGCATTACGTTATTAATACTAGTTGCATTACCTGGAGTTGGCAGGTTCTCCCATGAGTGCAGGAGATTCAGAGCAACCGGTACCCTCCTTATCAGGTACATCAGAACACTTTCTGGCTTGGAATTTGTTTGCAGGTGAAACTGACTCGGCGTAGTAATCAATAGATCTCAGGTGACTGCAAATTCCATCTACAATCAAATTCTCAATATTTATTAACCATTTCAATCATAATTTATTATCACCTTAACATTAAGAGGACAAGTAATAAGTAACATCATTTTTACTTTTCCTCGTCTCCGAAGGAAAACTAGGAAAAGTATTGGTTTAACTCAAAAAATCCAAAACCGAAGTTTTCGCGGATTTGTCCGTTTTGGGTGTTTTTAGATGATTTAAATGGTTTTTAGCTGGATTCATTCTGTCTGTGTCACGCACAACTTCCACAGTTTTTATGCTACTGACTTGAAACTTGCATGTAGTTGAGCTGCCTAGAAATTCAGAAATTCTTCACACGACACACACCCATCTACACTATTAACCCATCTTGCAGAGTCTCGTTAGAACTTGTAAATATTTTCGAATGAGCTGAAATTTGCTCATATTATACCTCTTTATAAGGAAAATATTTACACTGAATTTCTTTTTGATATTAGCTGCCATATTGAAAATATTGACTTTTGAACTTTGAAACTTTAACACTAAATAATTTATCCATACTTCAACTTAATATCTGCCGCATTTTGGGATTGTTTGGTGAGGCATCCGATTTTTTTTATTTTTAAAAAACATAGCGTCGAAAAGGACGCTCGTTTTAAATTCGCAGGAATTATTTTGTTTTAAGGCTGACAGCACTATGAATTTGTGGAATAAAGTTAGTTTTAGAGAATACTCAAATACACATGTTTGTTTAATTAATGATGATTATTTGCATTGTTTTCTTACTTACTTATGTCTAAAGGACATCCAGGTTGTTTTTTACCACCGTTAGGATAAAAGTCGGCCTGACAGATGGGTTTATCGAAACCAAGACTTCCGGCACAAGTGTGGATACAGTCGACGTAATCAGCATCCGAACCGTCCAACTTTCCATCTAGATCCTCTTCCGCAAATCCGGGTAGAGCTGGGTCCAAACCTTGCTTAGACAAATACAATAACTTTATTTTAAAAATTAAATTAAATAAGTACTCGTTAAGTGAGTAGGTAAAAGGGCGTAAAGTAGAGATAATAAAATAAAATGGGCGACGCATGCACATTACTTTATAATTCGTAACATCTTCAATGACATATGAACAATCATAGTAGTTTTATTGTAGAATTATAGAATTTCCATATCACTATTGAACCTATTAACATTAACTATACCATCGCTCAATTTACCTCTATACCATGGAGCAGGATGAGCAACTATGAAGTTTTCCGCATTAACGATTAGAGGGGGTTAGAGGCTAGGTATAATCTTCTAAACCAGATTTGAAATTAATGAATACTTAAAAGTCAAAAAAGACTTTAAGGACTCAAATAAATCTGATGCACCGTTCAAGAGTCATGAGAGATTATACAACAAAAAATTGCTCAACCTGATCCACCCTACCCAACTATACTTGCAATTAATGACATGACCGACAAGCCGAGTAGAGTTGGTAGTACTGTGAGAGCGGACGTGCACTGTTGTGTATAAACGGTTCTATCAAGATATATGATATTAGAGGTTTTAGTGCCTGGCGGCACATTTTTGATAACGAAAATCAACGCTTAAAATTTATTTTTAGATTGTTAATAGTTGTGTCTTTCTTTAGAGGAGAAGATTATCATCATGTAAATCTAACAGTATGGGACTAGAGGGATCAGAAACTTTCATATCTAAGGTTATAAGGCATTAGATTAAAACATTTCCCACCTTATTTGGAATTGAATCTAGATTAAAAATAGTTTCAACTACAAACCTGTGATTCTGGCCAAGCCGAGACCTTTGAGATTCTTTCCTGCGAATCCGCACACCTGTGCTCCGAGACTGTGACCAATCAGATGAGTCTTTTTAAGATCTAAACCGGCAGATGACATCAAGAATTTGGCCATTTCAGCCACGTGTCCTCCAACACGTGACACCTCGGCTGCAGCTGTCGGGTAGGAGTAAGTTATAGAAATGCTTCCCCAGTCAACTCCGATAACGTTACAATCGTATTGCTTCAATAGAGCTGCAACAACAAACAAAAAAAAAAAAAAAAAACTGAAAAGGTAATGTTAAAGAACTGTTAAAAATGTAATGTTAAGTATATTTTCAATGTGGAACAACTGCATAAATATAGCATTTTCTAAACGTTTTGTGTCCACAGTCAATACACTTTTTAGGGTCCCTGTATAAAAACGAAGATCCTTACGCCAAGGCCAATATACATTCTTGCTCTTATATATCTGTCCGCCCGTCTATTTCCGCTCACCTGATCTCCGAAAGTGCCCAACACAAAAATTATGTGTATTAACCCAATCACAGGAAAATTATAGGAACCCCAATAAAATCACCCACCAAAAACTAGGGCTTAAAGTTCGATCATAGGTATTATAATAGTTTGGATTTAACCTCCTAATCAACACAATATTTGATTATTATAGGAAGGAGGTTCGGCCATATTACCGCCAGTTTTATGGTGTGACCATTAATGTGAAACTTTACTCTCTCTCCCTCAGATATGGCTTCAGTACTTAGGGTTCGAACTAACCTTTCAAATGAGCTGCGAGTACGCTAACTATTCGGCTATTCCCAGAGTACCGTATATGTACACCGATTTCCAGGTGTACATGTCGTTTAAACACAGTTACAAAGAAAATCTACGAATACTGCTATCATATTTTAAAAAGAATAAACTCAACAGAAGATGCTTCCATCAGTGGTTGCTAAAGTGCATTATAAATCATCATATCAATATCATCAACACATCATCAAAACGTTCATTTAAAATATGTTAAAATTAATGACTAAATTAACATAAACTACTCGGTGACTAAATTAACTTTGTTTCTCGATATAAAGAGAAAAAGTGTTATCTTGGCGCGAAATATAAGATTTTAGCGCGAATATAATATTTTATGCATAAAATTGTTGCATGTGTTGTTTACCATTCTTGGGCACTTGTATGGCGGGCATAAATAAGTTGTTAATATAGCCGTGCACTATGATGAAGGTTGGTTTGGAAGCATCAAAGTTGGATTTGGTTAACATTGCCTCGTCTCCCAGCTTCAACTCCTGTGAGAATATCTTGTTGTTCCTGAAACATACAAAGTTAATATTCCGGATTGAAATTACTCTCTGTTATGCACTAGCCTTACTCGGCTAGTGCATAGTTACTAAGATTCTAAGAGTAAAATTCTGAAGATCAGAGGTAATATATTGTATCACATTTTGGCAAAATTTGATACAAATAAGCTATTTTCCATACCAGAAAAACAAAAATCAATATTTTAAAAATTGGCCTCACGATAATAATATAGTATACCCTTATTACAGTAGTAATTAGTAATAATAATTTATTTTATTAATTTGCCTTGTCATTATTAATGTTAAAACTGACTTATTCAAGAACCAACAGTATTTTTAAGTAACGGTTAAAGGATGTTTCTATTAATAATTGCATCCTAATCTTATACCACAATTGCATAAGAAAACATGTGCTATATAATACAAATAATTTACCTGGTGTAAAGATTAAATTTGACGTATTCAAACAGATTGGTGTAAGGACTCTTGTAGTCCTTTCCCAGTTTCCAATTCATGTACCTCTTCATAATGCCACCTCCCGTACTTGGACTAGATAAGAAATCTTTCATATTTTCAAAAAATGATCCTGTAAATTAAATGTAAATTGAAACCAAATTGATGGTCTGAAAGTTTATTAAATTGTAAAGGTTCTTCTAAAGTTTAAGATGAAAACAAATAGGTTTTACCTGAGATTTGGCCAATGCAAAGAGTGGCCAAAAGGCCAACACCAAACAGGACACGCATATTAGTTCGAGGTGGTTAGAGGTAGTTCGAAATTACCAATGAAGCCCAACTAGGACTTCCTCTATATTATCTACTTATTATATACGTGGATTAAAACAATGTTGGCAAATATAATTATAATAAAACCACAACGCGTTATTACAATACAGCATTACAATCACTATCAATAATAATTATAAGCAAATAGAACATTTAAATTTCAATACATAAACAAAACAATAGAAATCATGAGAGTTTAATGCATTCCTCCGAACTCACGCCATTCTTTACTTAGAGAAAACAAAAAATCATCAATTTATCCCGATTTTATTTTATGATTTTAATCGACAACAATATTAATTTGTTACGTACAGAGTTGTTAGCCTCATCACACCTAATGGTACACCTTGCGATATACCTGTCAGGTAAACAGGAGTGTCTTTAAATTAATAATTAATTTAAATTAAGTCAATAAAAGTGAATAATTTAAGTCAGACATTTATTTAAAAACATACATTTTTTCCTTTTAAAATGACCGCTTTTCCCTTTAAAGCTTCACCCAGACTGCCGGAACGAACCGAGCATTAGTCTCTGCGCATGCCCAGTCTAAGATGCGCAGGCGCAATATAGACTGGACATGCGCAGAGACCAATGCTCGGCTCGTTTCCTCTGTTCGGTTCGGCAGCCTGGACGAGGCTTAAAATTACATTTGTCCCCCTTCAAAATGTCAGCTTATCACTTGAGAATGTCAGCTTTTCCCTTTAAAATGAAAGCTTTTTCTTTTAAAATGACAGCTTTCTCCTAAAAATTATCAATTTTCCCGAGGATGATTGATAAAGTTTTTTTTAAAACATTTTCTCTTAAAATGGGTAAGTAAATGTTAGATATCCACAATTTTTTTGGGAAATTTTTAGGTTTAATTTTGATTAAACTCCATTAAAGTTTTTAAACATCGAATAAGCAAGAGGTTATATTTTTCTTATTTTCTATATAATATGTACATAATTCAGAGTATTTTGTACAAATAATCTTCAACTTAATACACATGATGAATTATAAAAATATAGAATAAGATTATTTATTAATTGATTTAAATAAGCTATTAATAATCATACGATATTGAAAATAATAAGATATTTAAAAAAAAATTGTTTTTATTTTATCGGGTATAAATAACTAAGAAAATATTTGTTCATAGTTGTTTGTGAAATTTATGCAAATAAAATGCAAATGAGGGAATGAATTTAAAAAAATATACATATATATATTTTTAGGCCTGATGATTGTGAGCTCAACGAGATAAGTAAATATCACTGATAGGAAAAAATATTACCTGTATTTATTTCAAAGAGCGATTTGAGTCAATATAAATATGAATGAATAAATGAATAATGAACAAACAGGTTAATAAATGAACAAAACAACGGCATAATAACTTATATACTCAAGATAAACAACCTAGTAACAATAACACAGTGGCAAGTTCAAGGATTTTGCTCCTCAGCGATTTTTTTAAGATTTGTTTTAATATCTATGTATCTGCATTTTAGTGTTACCTGATTCGCTAAACGCTCAGATTAGGCATCACAAAGCTCTGGTATTATTTTTTAGAACTTTAGTTTTTGATGCATAATTGGATTTAGAAAGCTGAGATAATAGAGTGGTAAAATCCAAGATGGTGGCTATAATGATACATGGTGACCATATGAAATCAAAATGAAAACTATTCTATATATGGTACAATCTATCTATGTATCAAATTTCAAATATCTAAGTCAATGAGAAGTAGGAGGATTTGTGATTAGTCAATCAATCAGTTTCACTCTCAATTGTATACATAGATAATTATATATCTATGGGTTATATATTGATTGAAAAGTGATGCATTACGATATATTAACTATTATAAATTTGATACGCAAAGAGGCTAACCCCACCGTTTTGTAATCTTGTAACTAATATATATATATAGTAGATATTTTTACACATTCAAACACAATTAAATTAAAACTTTTCTTAATTATGCCATTAAGAGGTATTTTAAAATAATTAATATAAAAATACCATTTTTAAAAACTGGTCTTATTTTTAAAATATTTTTGTTTCTGTATTCTTCGTCTTAATTGTTACTATGTGAAAAATTTGGGGAAGATTGAAAGACGGGAAGTGGTTCAAAATTGGGGCTCTGCAAGTCTGAACTTTATTAGTGATCTTAAAAGTACAATTAGTGCAGAAGAAATACTACATCATTTTAATTTAATATTGCATCAGAGGGTTGGCTTAGGGTATCGCTTAAATCCAAGGGAAAGGAGATTTATCTCTGGTCTTGACGTAATATATTCCTTCCATGCTGTAACAAAACAAGCACCATGAGAATCGCATTACATTCAAGCTATTCACAATCATAAACTTATTATTAGTCACCATTCTCGAAAGTCAGCTTTTATTTCATCGGCAATGAAATAGTCTTAACTGTAAATTACGTTTTTAAGATAAAATACTTATAGATAGTAATATAAACATTATTGCTATTGTGAATATACCTGTATTTGTACAGGTTTATTTAAAATTATGAACTCTATTTATTTTTTCAAATTTGAAAATACAACACAACGTTCGAATATATTAATTTTACGTCATTTTAAAGAGACAGGCAAGCAGAATAAAAAATTATATTAATTTTTTATCAAGCTAAATATTTATTTCTTTAGCAATAAACCGTTATAAGTATGAAGCTCTACGGGTAATAAATAATTATTAACAAAATTTTCAAAAATGCTTTTAAAAAGTATTCCGTCTGAGAGGCACTTAATTGTTACTGAATTGGATGACGCGAGTTTAAACTTTCCGAGTTATAATTTTTTTAAAAATTTGCATATTACAGGAATTAAAGTTACCCGAAAGCCCAAAAGTAGAACAACTTTTACTTGGGTCAATTTCAATGAAACTTCATAATATATTCTGGAAATTTTTAGGCTCTCTCACTTTTCATGTACCATAGATATAGACATATTTTACTGATTTTAGTTGTCAAATATTGATGATATCAGAGACCAAATCATGGGTCTAGAAATATGAAGAGAATGTTATAAAAGAATGTCAAGCCAAATATGTAACTGACTCAGGAGTTGCTGGCTTTCCCATCAAATAGCCGGTAGTAACACAGCCGACTCCAGCAGCATTAGGTACAGATGGACACTTGGATGCAGTGAACCTGCGATTTGGATCTACTGATTCAGAGAAGTAGTTATACGCTCTGCTGTGGCTGCATATCCCGGCTGAAATAAACATAAAGTACATGTTAACTTGGTTTTAGTCTACAAGATATTAGAATAAAATATATAACTTTAAAAAAATTATTTTTTTAAATTAAATAGTTCCTATCTCATAAACGTAGTATATACTATAAAAAGAGAGCAATATTTTAATTGCGCGAAAATTCGATGAATTTCCCCTCAGTTCAAAAAAGTGATTTTTAACAATAAATGCTAGTGCCGTTAGTCTGTATTCTCTGCAGACGTGTGAATCCTAAACCAATTGACTGATTTTGATGAAATTTGCCATACAAGTGCAGAATAATCATATCCTAAGGAAAAAACAATAAATGAACTTAAGATCTAAATTTTGGGGCACTACCTCCCAAAAACTCTCGACATTTTTGATACTATCATTCTATGTATTACATTTAAATACAAATCTAACTATATAATAAGTCGTTTTCCTGGGAAAAATCTAGTTTTCAGAAACACCTGATGATCACTTTTTAAATATGATAAAAAAATAAATAAAATATTAGATAATTTAGGATTTAAATCCAGTATAAGTTTTGTTCAATAATTATTCGGACCTATTTTTTTACACCTATAATAGCAGCATTGTTAAATTTAATAATGATGATAATATTTTACAAGGCATGGTAATCTTCTTCTCACACTGTCCAGTGATAGAACTCACAATCCATAATTTGTATTCCATCGCGTCAGATCCTCCAATTCATTGACACGGTCTTGCTTAAGATGTTCTCTTATGCGGATAGTTAAGATTAAACCTGGGTTAGTTATATTTAAGTCAAGGTTAGTCTTAAACTAGAGTGGTTAATGCTCTGATTATATTACTTCTGTTTACTTACTAAGATCCAATCCACATCCGGGCTGTATGCTACCTCCGTTAGGATAAAAGTTAGCCTTACAGATTGGATTGTTAAAACTTAATTTTCCACCGTTAGTGATGATGCAGTCTACAAAAGCAGCATCTGTTGGAGCCAGCCTTTTGGTAGGATCGGATGGCGAAAAACCTGGCCGAGCAGGATCCAATCCTAAAAAGTGCAGTTTTACAGAGTTTAAACCCATAATTAGGTAAAAAGTATTTTTATAATAAGGATATAATGAAGTGATACCGGCATTCTCTACCCTTCTAGGTCCATAATATGTATTCAAACCTTATAATATTGGGAATAAAGTTGATAGTTGACTCAATTTTTATGTTTTAAGGTTTGCACGTACAAAATCAATACTACAAAATTTCCCTTTTCCATTGCTAGTGATAACCTTCCAATACCTTTTGCAAAACAATGGTTTTAACAAATGATTATTGGAGATTTTTGGGGATTTGAATATAATTTTAAGATGGAAATATAATATAATGATGATAATGGTTCTCGCTATTTTAATTTTACAACCACATAGTAATTCTTAGAGAAATAATAGAAACAGAAGTATGACATATTGATTTGCTTACCTGTAATTCTAGCCAGTCCGAGTCCTGCAAGGTTTTTACCGGCGAAACCGCAGACTTGTGCCCCCAGACTATGTCCAATCAAGTGTGTCTTTGCTAAATTTAAATTTCCTGAAGATTTCATGAATTTGAGTAAATCAGCTACATAAGCTCCAACTTGAGGTACTTGGCCAGCTACTGAATAGTACAATAATGACGAGGCAATCTTACCCCAGTCTACTCCAATAACGTTACAGTCGTATTTTGCAAGCAGGGCTACAATAAACATATAGTAAATATTATTTAATATAGTAGTCATAAATTAGTCCAAACACAGTGATTATTGTCATTTTTTTTTTGTTTATATGCTGGACACTTACCGACATCTGACATAATTTGCAAAATGGGCTCACTGGTAAGCTCCTTTGAGGTCAACCATAGAGTTTATCAAAAGTGTATCGAATATGCAACGTATATATTAGATATTGGAGCTTTTATGAAATTCATCTTACAGGAATAACATAAATTAAATCGCCACATAAATTGAATTTTCTTATTTAACGAAGCAGCCTTTAGCTTTAATAGGACCGATTGGGAAATTAATAGAATTACATTCATAAATGAATGAGTGAAAGGTGAATTTACTTTATGTTGAAGATCAATATGACACCTAAAGCTGATGACTTGAAGGGCGAAAGCTGCTTTTTTAAATAAACAAATTTCAATTTACGTGGAGGGAATATGTTAATACATACAATGTATATATTGAAATTAATCAAATTTAGAATTTCCTTGTCAGAACTAGACTTCCCTGTTTAAATCTAGTTAAAACTAATTGTATCTCAAATAAAGACGTTAGAAGTGTTTGTGCCTATCTCAACTCAGATTACTGGTGAATAAAGACAGCTTGTATCCTAACTCTGATGTGGAGCAAAGGGCTTCGATATTCTGCTATCGGATCCTCCAGATAACGCTGTTATCTCGGACCAGGTTTTTCATCATCTCTCGAAGCCTTCTGCTTCTAAACTCCCTCTCTGGTATGTGTCTTGTTTACAAAAGTCTGGAGGCTCATTTTAAGTTTAGAGTCGTCTTCCAGGTTTCACAGCCTTAGATCAGGATGGATTTAAAGTTCGAATCGAAGATACATACCTATCTTGCTGTTAGTATGAAGCTTCTGTTACTTCCATCGGTTGCAGCATTGCAAACGCCTTGACTAAATATACGAGGATCCAAAAAGCTGATTGCCAAGAGACAAAGGTTGTGTCATAACTGGATAGGTAAATATACATATAACAAGGATAATTAAAATATTGAGTGCAAGGAACGTTTTCAACACAACAAATCCTTTAGCTTAAAAATTACTCAAAACAGAGTTGCAATTCATATAATAAGCTACTGGATAAAGTAAAAGGGCCAACGTATTTCAAATGCCATTTCGAAATAAACACGATTGAAAAAATTGAATGTTTACCAGATCTATAGTCTAGAATAAAGAATATTTGGCGTATGAATTATTAGTAAAATTTTAATATTGCCCTTCTAATTATTTTCTTCCTCTCCTTCTTCATATGCTGGAAATACCCATTTAGAACAAATAATGTTTGTTTTAATACCAGATCAGCAATGACTACAGATATTGAAAATTATTACATTTCCTTTGAGAGTTGTAGACTTTAAATTGAGTTTTTTATTACCGTTTTTGGGCTCTTGAATAGCAGGACTAGTTAAGGAGTTTTGCCAACCGTGTACTACAACGAAAGTTGGTTTGCTCGCATCGAAATGAGATTGTTGTAGCAATGGCTTACTTTCAACTGTCAAAAGCTGCGGTTCTTGAATATTTCTCCTAAAAAAATATATATATAGAAAATACGAATACATTAATAACATAAACATATTTGCGTCTTTACCAAATCAGGACTATGGTTTGTTATAGCATAAAATCATTTAAGTGCGTGATAGGTCGAGAGGAAGTCTTGTGCCACACAAATTAGCTGACCATTTTATAACGTTTGACGGTCTCAAGATATTTTTTTTATAAGCAAGGCAATTTTTCTTCCAAGCTTACCCGAACCTATGATCAGTGGCGTCGCCAGAATTTCTGTCACCTGGTGTGGACAGTCTTTTGTCAACCCCCTTGCCTGGGCCCTGTTTGAAGGGCCCATTGTAACGCCACTGATCACAATTTTTCTTTTCTTTTTGGTTATAAAAAAAAACCAGCCTCCGGGAGGCCTGATTATAATAATCCGTTTAAAAGATATAGCTAAAACAAACTTTTTTTTTCTATATCTATTTTGATGCGTGCACAGGCACAGATGTCAAGTCACAGAACAGCACACGGTTCACCACTCACTTGACAGATTGAATCTTTCGCTGTTTACGTCTACGCACTAGCTTTGTGCGCTCCTCTTCCCCCTTATCACCCTACAACTCTACCAACAGTTATCACTCAACTAATCAAACTCATAACCCTACTCTGATCCGTGTCACGGAAGTCCCACCGTTTGTCTCAGAGTCTCAATCAGTTTATAACTGAAACAAAAAGTTATTTAAAAAAAAAAAAAATGCTTTAAATAAACAAGTACATTTTGAAATCTTTCGACCCTCTTGTCGTGGAACCTGGTGCGGGCCGCACCCCCCTGGCGACGCCACTGGCTATGATATTATTCTGATGAACAAAAAGTATTTGTCTCCACTTTCAAAAATTCCAAGCCATAAATCCCGTTTCAGATATCAATGAACATTTTTGGTCTCGTGTCTATCTATAAGTTTGTCGTTGAATTTTCGCTAACCAACTTATCTCAAAAAATACTCGTCCAATTTGGATGGTAAACCAAATTTCATTAAAATTGGAAAAGTATCTATTTAACACAATTTAATAAGTGGAGATGTTCGAAATCAATCTGGTGCTTTCCGCAGGCTTCATTCGACAAGCCATCCCATATTTCTTAAAATTCAGATGGATACTTTTGTAGAGATAAGGTATGAATAAATATGTTCATTTGCATATGGAAGACAAATTGTAGCAAAAGAATATAAAAATATTTGTAAACAATTTCCAAACTAAATTGTACTAAATAGCTTACTAACTTACTTAACCTTTGTCCTAAATTTAAATTTTAAAGCAATATTTAAGGCAAGAAAATGGCGATCTCAGCGAAGAACAGAATTGAGTAAAAGAATCCATTAAACCTTTACAGCCCCTCTAGTGCGAGTGTATTTAGGCTGGGCGCACATTGAGGCAAGACAGATTTTTTTCAACCTCGCGAATTGAGATGCGAGATCCACATTAAGGCCGGGCCAATGAGACGCGGAGCAGGGCATCGTGGAAGAAAAACAAATTGTTGCAAAAGGTTGAAACTCTTATTGGAACAACAGCTTAAATTCCAGAACTTGTATTAGACAGTAAAATAACGAAAATGGGCCTATCTTATATAATTTGCTATTATCTTTCAGAATATGAAGTTAGTTAAAATTTGAATTATGCAAGAGGAGAAATTATTTTTTTCTTTTCACCAAATTTTGATGAGATATTATGAAAGTAATCAAAGCACATAGCAAGTTGGCCTATTCATACGTTAAGGGAGATTGTATTTGCATCATTTACAATTATTTAATCACTAAGTTTGAGCAATTTTAATAAAGTTACTTAGAGTATACTAAGTTAAGTACTTAGTTAAGTTACTTAAGTTACTTAGTTACCCACTTAAGTTACTTAGAGTAATTACCTGGAGTAGAGGTGGAAGGTGACCAATTTCGACAAGTCGTCAGCACTTTCTATAGTGGAAAAATCAAACATGAATATCAGTTTCAAAAAATTATTTTCATAAAAAAAGGTTTTCTTAGAAAAATTCTTTTTTCCCAGACTGCAATCCGATCCAGTGTTTTGGACTGTCATTGGATTGAGAATCAAAAATGTATACTACATAGATATTATTGAAATACAATAAAAACCGTATGAAAATAATACACAGTAAATAAAGCCTTTATTAGTTCAAATATAAATACATTATGAATCATTGAAATTACATTTTATATGTATTTTTATCCATATATGTTCCATATGTTCACGAGGATAACATTCTTAAAACAATATTTATTATTATGCCGATGGGACTTACCACATTAGTAAGTCATGATCAAATAATAATTGTTAGTGTACTTATGAAAAACAATTTTGGTGGAAATCAGTTATTTCCCCAATTTTAACTTCGAATGTTAATTACTATAAGTTGTGTAATATATTGTCGTACTTATTACCAACAATATTGACAAAAGGCACTCTAAATAATTAAAATAGACTCTATTCTCTCTAGTGACTTTATCTGTTAAGTGTAGATCTACCGGTGATGAAATTCGACATATTAAACGCACTGATGTATAGATCAGTTTTAGTCAGTCAAATGTCCTTTATTATAAGGAACTCCCTTGAGACTGATCCCTATATTCACCAAAATTAGTAACTAAATTAGTGATCTAGATTTATTAGAATCTGGAAACTACTAGAATCTGGAATTAAACTAGTAGTTAATTCTAGGATTTGTAGTATTAAAAATAATGAAAAATTAATAATTGAGATATACCTCCTTCCTGTGCCAGACATACTAATACTAAAAGACTTAATAATTTTAAAAATTTCATATTCAGAAACTGATCTAGCACCAAGTCTAAAGAAACTGATGATTGTTATTTTTAGATCAGCATTTTATATACTGAAGCTGTTCAGTTTGATACAGAAATGTTATTAAACTAAGATTAGTTGAACATAAACAAACGTGATGTGGTCCAGCTAAAAAGACCAGGAAGTAAGGAATAAAACTAAGATCTTTTTGATTTGTTTTTTGTTATCAGATATCCGAAAGAAAGATAAATCAGTTTTATCAATTATCTCCAATTTCACCTTAATAACATAATTCTACATAATATGTGGTTCTAAGATTCTAAAATGTTAAAAAAAAAAATCCCGTCAAGTACTTGCCAGCAAGTTACTAAAAGGGTTTCTTCGGTCATAAGAATTAATTATAATTATTATTATATTTTTTTTTAAACAAAAACATCTATTGTTCACTTTTAAAAATCAAGAT
>KZ651911.1:160486-183953 GCA_001010745.2 Gerris buenoi
TTTGCCCTTGAATATCTTATAATAAATAGATTATTGAATAAATAGATTTTTTTTTTTTTTTAAATGTAGCATCATAAACTACGCTCGAAACATTAGAATTATGAAGGCCTTTGAACTATGAAGGCCTTTGATATGTATTTTTTATTTTTTTATATTTTTTTTAATCCTAAAAGTTGTTCGGAATATCGGGGTTTTCGGATTTGCGGGGTTCGGATTTCTGGGGTTCTACTGTATATCAACTATTTACATAGTTTTAAGCATATGTGGAAGCTTTTAAAACAAACTGACCTGATGGACATCCCCGAAGTTGCTTTTAGTATTAGAAGCGAAACGTCGGAACACACACACTTCGTCTCCACTCAAACCCCCACAACACCATAATATGGTAGCCTACGAACTTTGATTGTAAAAATTTATTGAAGCACTTAACATTGAGTCAAAAGTATTAGTGTTGGAAATGGGCTAGGGTAGAAGATTTGGGTAATAGTGTTTCATTCAGCTGTTTTACTGGAGTATCTTCATAAAGTTCTTCTTTGACCTCTAGCTTTACGGACATCCGACCACATGTTATAGCGAGGGCGTGATGTGAATTATAAACTTTAGACCCATCCTGATATTTTCAATTTTATTTCATTTTAATAATTAAGAATTTCAACTAATTTCACACTTAATTTACACTTTACACACACTTTTTTTCATAACGTTTTCTCTTTACAGATTAGCATTGTATTTTTCTAGTTTTGAGAGAAAGTTACCTTGTGTACAGGTTGAAGGAAACGCAGTCAGCCAGGTTGGTGTGGGGACTCACATAGTTATCTCCAAGTTTCAAATCCATGTACAGTTTCATTAAATTACCAGCTAAGTCAGGATCCGACAGGTCGTCCTCACCTTTAAGAAGCCAACTCTAACCTATTTTTAGTTTATTGTAAAATCGGTTGAACANATCCAAAATAATATGATGCCTGTAGTTCCTCACTTTGTTAAATTTTGCTAAATAAAAAAGTTGTTTTTTAAAAAAAATCTTTGGCGTGGATTCCCATTAATATTTAAAATTAAATTTAAATAAACTATTTTACCTTTCTTCTGCGCAATACAAACGGCGGCCAAAAGGCTCACTGCGATAAAAAATTTCATGTTGGAAAATTGCACAAAGCCAGACTAGATTGTCTTATACATGACCCCCTGTTTATATACTCACATAGCTTGTTCAGCAATAAAATATTAATTGGTTGAATTATCGACTAAACTTGATCTTCAACACTAAGGTTATTGTATATTAATAAATTTAGTCAAACATAATATGAATTAAATCAGCATACACTCTATTCAAAATGTAACAATGTAAAACTGAATTTATTAATTTATTTTTGTTATTTATATTTAAACTCGAAGAAATGTAAACACAAAACAATAGTTTTAAATAAATATAATAGCTTTTGTTTAATTTTTAATTGAAATGTATCATTCTGCGTCAGAAGATTTTAATATTGGAAAGCTTTTTCTATATATATTGAATCATAATGTCATGCGTAGTTTTACAACATACGTAACACATCGCTCGTAAATATTTATTTGGTTAAAAAACTAATAATTGAATAAATAGGCCTAAATAAACGTTTAACGTTGTTTAATTAATATATATTTGCAAAAACAAATGAGCACGATAATAAATAACGTTTTGTTTACGAAAATGCATCTGTTTTGTATCCAGATTGAGATTTCAAAACATTATCAGGCACCACGAAGAAAGCTGTTAAACTTCACTATGCTGTGTTTGATGTAGTTCTGTCAACTCTGACCTTAATAACACTCAATAGTTATTTATGCACCTAGGGAGTAAAGTAAGAATTATTAAATATATGTATATTTAATTAAGGAGTAGTCTGAGGAAAATGTATAAACTAATTGATAATTTAAAGCTAAATAAATCATGGCACTAGGATTTTCCAATTTTCATCTCATGAAGACATGATAATTAGTTAACGCATTGGCAGCTGACAAATGGCTGTTGATGGTTCGAGGTTGGTTCGTCTGTTGACGGCAACGTTATTTCCATGGACCAAGCTCCTACTTTTCGCGACACGTTCATGTATTCGCTACTTTATACAGTCAATTGGTGACTTGTTCCCCGATAGCTCATTGTTATTATATAAGCTTATCTCGCAAGGCACTAAAATTGGATGCCTGATTTCAGTCAGGGGCCCATTCTCGGTGTTTTATTCACCATAATAATATAAATAGGTGGATCGGAGGATCAGTGTTCGATTCAAGGTGACGAGTCCAATATACATCTGATACTTTCTTTATTAGTAATAATATTGGATATTTTAATCTTTCGGCTCTGCCGTTTCCTCAAATCAACAAAGCTATAATGTAGGTATTTAGGTATAACAAAACTATCTTGAACTTTGTTAAAACCATTTAATATAATTTAATAAATCCAAAATAATATGATGCCTGTAGTTCCTCACTTTGTTAAATTTTGCTAAATAAAAAAGTTGTTTTTTAAAAAAAATCTTTGGCGTGGATTCCCATTAATATTTAAAATTAAATTTAAATAAACTATTTTACCTTTCTTCTGCGCAATACAAACGGCGGCCAAAAGGCTCACTGCGATAAAAAATTTCATGTTGGAAAATTGCACAAAGCCAGACTAGATTGTCTTATACATGACCCCCTGTTTATATACTCACATAGCTTGTTCAGCAATAAAATATTAATTGGTTGAATTATCGACTAAACTTGATCTTCAACACTAAGGTTATTGTATATTAATAAATTTAGTCAAACATAATATGAATTAAATCAGCATACACTCTATTCAAAATGTAACAATGTAAAACTGAATTTATTAATTTATTTTTGTTATTTATATTTAAACTCGAAGAAATGTAAACACAAAACAATAGTTTTAAATAAATATAATAGCTTTTGTTTAATTTTTAATTGAAATGTATCATTCTGCGTCAGAAGATTTTAATATTGGAAAGCTTTTTCTATATATATTGAATCATAATGTCATGCGTAGTTTTACAACATACGTAACACATCGCTCGTAAATATTTATTTGGTTAAAAAACTAATAATTGAATAAATAGGCCTAAATAAACGTTTAACGTTGTTTAATTAATATATATTTGCAAAAACAAATGAGCACGATAATAAATAACGTTTTGTTTACGAAAATGCATCTGTTTTGTATCCAGATTGAGATTTCAAAACATTATCAGGCACCACGAAGAAAGCTGTTAAACTTCACTATGCTGTGTTTGATGTAGTTCTGTCAACTCTGACCTTAATAACACTCAATAGTTATTTATGCACCTAGGGAGTAAAGTAAGCCATTATTCCCTGAGCGAAAAAGTTGGTTCTTAAGGCGAAGCCGAAGGATCCATGGTCCCTAAATCAAGAGGCGAAACCGAGGGAACTAGAGGTTTTAATTCCCAAGGCGCAGCCTGCAGCCTTGACATTGGCGTTAGTAAAATCTATTTAGGTATTATACATTTATAAAAGGCAAAGTAGGTAGTATGTGTGAGTACGTTCTTCATAGGCTCTTTCATTTTTTGATAATTCTGAACCAAATTTGGCACACATATTTGATATCTCCGTGGTAAAGGCGATGGTTATATCCTTTAATATTCACTCCTTTTGAAGATGGCGCTATAATCTCGAAATCCATCGAAATGTGACATAAACTCTTTCCCATTGACCCTTCAAGTGTTGATAGAAAAAATGTTTATAGCCCTCAAATTATTGTATTCATCAATATACATATCTCTGAAATTGTGGATGCCATAATTGCCAAACTGGATAAAATAATTCCTTCATTTATTTTAGGTGTTCATCTGGTAAGGTTTTTTATGATCAAAGATTTTAATTCAATATGGCGATTGTAATAGGATGAAAACTACATGATCCAGGGCCTTAAAATTAGGAAATTAGATAATTCTTATGACATTCTTATATTGTGGAATAAATATTATTATTATCTTATCTTATATTACAAATATGTTCTATCATGAAGGGATTTTTCAATTATATTTTTAATTTAAAATGGCGGCCTTATACGTGATTAATAGCCAAGTCTTATAACTCACCTATCCATCACTATATCTAGGAAGCCGTAAGCACTTTAATATAACAGGATGGTTACAGTGATACGGCCTCGTACACACTGTCCGTATCTTCCTTTGATGTGTCGGGTAAATACCGACTCTTGGTTGGAATTCAATTATTGTATCATTTTATGTACACGCAGGCCCCGATTTACCAATGGGCAGACTAGGCAATTGCCCAGGGGGCGGAAAATTTTCGGATAATTAGTTTTATTGTTATCATTTCTATAGAACAAGGTGAAAAAAAAAAAACTACCTAACTTGCGTAGGTCACGCATTTTTCCGAAGTTGTTACCGTGCGTCTGCTAAGCAAAAAATCAATAAAAAGGTCCCTTTAGTTGTGTTAACTTAAAGTTTTCAAGAAAAGTATAAAAATGATTAAGTATACGTACTAACAAGCTATTTTTCATTTCAACAAATATTTGAATGTTTCCTTATTTTCAAAATGTTAATGTTTATTTTATCCACGAACTGTGGACAAAAGGTAATATTTTTTCATTTTCATATCTAAGTATTTATTTCGTGCATTTTCTCTTTGGTTATAAAAGTTATGACTATTTTAATCCACGTATTCATTCAAAGTTGATTTTACACTTTAAAGTAGTCAGTAGTCATGCAAACTGGTACCTTTACTGCAAACTGGTATATGTTTGCAGTTTGCACTAAAAACGGGTTATAAAAAATTAATCTTATTTAGAAAAGAAATATAGGCCTATTTATTTTTTATCAACACTATACACACCATTTCAGGCTAATACCTATAAGTAATTTTTACAACAGTATATGGTATCAGCCCACATTAGTTAACCCTAAAATACTATTCAGAAATCACAAATAGCTCAGTCCTTTTTTTGGGAGGGGGGGGGGCGGTTTCAAAATGTTTTGCCCAGGGCACATCTTGCCCTAAATCGGAGCCTGTGTACACGTTTGATACAGTAAGGAGATGTGGGCCAAGCTTAACTGGATTCTTGTATGCTAGCAAATTAAGGAAAACTCATTTCAGCCAGTTTCATGAATTTAAAAATAGAAACAAGTAAGGCGCGCTTCACGTTAGTACGTGAGGCGATAATCGCCGGTTTCTGTACGATTAAGTTTAAATATTAAGAGTAATAGTTGTATATTCTTTTTCTACACTTCAAGACCTTTTAATTGATGTATAACATGCCATGGTAACTAAAAACTTTTTTTNTTAAATGATTTTGTCGTTACTAATGGATTGATTAGAAAGCTTATTTATCGGTAAAGAAATGAAGACAGAAATTACGTTATATAGTTGTATTCACTTACTATTGTCCATGGGGCATCCGGGTTGATTTTGTCCTCCGTTAGGATAATAATCAGCCTGGCAGATTGGTAACAGAAAACCTAAGTTACCACCGTTAGTGTGGATACAGTCCACGAACTGGGCGTCAGATTCGTCTATCCTTCCTGTCGAATCGGCAAATGCGAAACCTGGCAGAGCCGGGTCCAAACCTAAACACAATATTGATTTTTATGAGTGGTGCTTCATCGTCATGAATAACACAGGATTGGTCGTTCTGTCATCTGTAACCTTACAATTGACATACGTAACCAGTTAGTAACCATTTGACATATCAGCTACCCATTTATATGGTGATGCTAGATAAACACTTTCCGGGCATTGAACCCAGATCTCTGTGGTTATTAATTACATTACCTCAGATGCTCCTTCACCTGATTGATAGGAGAGCCAAACGCTCTTGGCTCTTCCCTACGAGCTACCCAGGACCCCTTTGACATTTAACATTGTAATGAACTGTTGAAACTCTGATTCAGTCCGGAGTTATTCAGACAGTGCAATTAATTTCTTTTTCTTTCATATGAAGAACATGATGCTTTTTTAAAATAGAGGGATCACATTAACTCGAAGTGAATCAGTTTAAAAATGTCTCCGCCACCCTTGGACTCGAACCATCAAAAATTGGATTAAGAGTCGGGAGTCGGTCAAGGGATTCAATAATGTTGAATTTACCCGATGACTAATGCTCGCTATCCTATTTTTTTATTTGGCAAACAGTGGATCATAGTTCATTTATTTTAATTCACATTATATATATACTCGCATTTATCCTTCATACGTTCATTATTACTAACTAGCTGATTAAATACATTTTTTCCGTGGTAGGGTGTGAAATAGTAACTTTAAAGCCTAAAAAACAAAGCTAAAATAATTTTTTTCATTACGTGGACTTACAAAATCTTTTCTTTACTCCGAGCAGTTATCAAAACTTCCGCATTAGCGCTACTTTCTTAGTGAAAAGACGATTGAATTCCGCTAGATGGCAGTGCGTTTTATTTATCTTTTTTTATAATGTAACTTCCTTTTAAGGTTTCTTTTTTTTAAATCTTAAGTTTGAACTAATATTTGTTATTATTATATTGATTATTGATTAATATTTAATATTTTTTCATTGTCTGCTACCTCGGAAAAAATAGCATATGCTACACGAATGTGAAGTGTTTTTTCTTTACCGCGGCAATTACATTTACTGTCGAGCGAAGCGAGACAGGAAATATTGCCAAGGTCACAAAAAACTCACTTCACAGCCTAGTAACATAATATACTTTTTTTTTTAAATAAATTTTCCTTTATTTACTACATAACTTACAAACATTATTGTTTACATTAGATATTATAAAACAAAGATGATTCCTTGATACATTTAAATTAGAAGATTTGACGCAACACAATTAAGGTGTACGGAAGAACTCTCCACTATGAAGGCTGAGTGCCTTGTGTCGTGGAGAGGTGTCGGACCGACACTGTCGGTGCCCGACAACAATAAGTTTGTTGTCGGGCAATAAAATGGGCCGGCGTGGCCGAGTGGTTAGCACCCGGAGGGGTCAGACATGTTTCACACTGATGATTTGATGATCTCATCGAGTAGATGAGTAAAGTGGTCGGATAACCCCCTTCCTGTAATGACTCAATGAGCAGTCGAACGGGACTAAAATACCCAAAGGAAAAAAACAAAAAAACAAAAAAAAAAACAATAAGTTTATTCTCAGAAAACGTTTAGTATTTACTCAATTTACTTAGTCTATTAGAATATCGATGGTGTTGCGCCAAAAATTTAAAATATTATTTCCACTATTGTTCTTACAATAAATGGATACTTAATTATCTACGTGAATTATTTAATAAAGTCGAAATGTAGGAATATTTAAGCCATCAAAATATTATGAAGAAAGAAGAACAGATAATAATGTTCCACATACCGGGAACTGATTGAAGATCCCTAGATTTAGTGATTATATTTAAGTATTGCTTCAGTAGAACAATAGTATACACAACAGAACTTTCCATTAAAACCTTGAAATTAGTAGTTATGGCAAAAACATCTTTATGCTGAAAGGGTTTCCTACTAAGACTAGTAGAAGACTATGTGTAATAACCAATAGTGTAAGTTATTTGGTTTAGTGACGAATGCATTTTTAAATATAGGTTGACAAAGTGTCGATGAAAAATAAAAGATGGCGGAACAAGCCCAGTTGATCATCCATTCTTCTCAAACATTAACTTCTTTGTCAATCTAAAATTCAAATTGTGTATATTTAGGTGAAGTTCTATTACCTTACTTGGTTTTGAATCCTAAACAATAGTCCCTAGCACAATTCCAGAGAAAGAATTGTGGGGAACAATCAAGAATTGTAATAACAAAACGAATATCAATTTTCAGTGAACTGATGATTTCTGAATGTACAAATGATACTGAATGATATATGTTTACTTGTCAACATGGAGCTGGCAACACTATTAGAAAACCTTCCCGCCTTCCCCTCCACTATAGTCTCAGCAAAATCAGTGATCATTGATTTTTATGAGTGGTGCTTCATCATTGATAATTATTTGATGCCCCCACGATATACTCGTATTATGTGGAATACACAAATACAGTGATCGTTCATAATACTGTGGCAAAATATATACATATATATATTCTCCTTTCAGTGCTAGAAAGCTATGCTTTTTTGGGGGTCTGTGGATGAAAACGAAGACCCTTATTCATTCCAGCGCCTCTTAGTCTATTAGAATATCGATGGTGTTGCGCCAAAAATTTAAAATATTATTTCCACTATTGTTCTTACAATAAATGGATACTTAATTATCTACGTGAATTATTTAATAAAGTCGAAATGTAGGAATATTTAAGCCATCAAAATATTATGAAGAAAGAAGAACAGATAATAATGTTCCACATACCGGGAACTGATTGAAGATCCCTAGATTTAGTGATTATATTTAAGTATTGCTACAGTAGAACAATAGTATACACAACAGAACTTTCCATTAAAACCTTGAAATTAGTAGTTATGGCAAAAACATCTTTATGCTGAAAGGGTTTCCTACTAAGACTAGTAGAAGACTATGTGTAATAACCAATAGTGTAAGTTATTTGGTTTAGTGACGAATGCATTTTTAAATATAGGTTGACAAAGTGTCGATGAAAAATAAAAGATGGCGGAACAAGCCCAGTTGATCATCCATTCTTCTCAAACATTAACTTCTTTGTCAATCTAAAATTCAAATTGTGTATATTTAGGTGAAGTTCTATTACCTTACTTGGTTTTGAATCCTAAACAATAGTCCCTAGCACAATTCCAGAGAAAGAATTGTGGGGAACAATCAAGAATTGTAATAACAAAACGAATATCAATTTTCAGTGAACTGATGATTTCTGAATGTAGAAATGATACTGAATGATATATGTTTACTTGTCAACATGGAGCTGGCAACACTATTAGAAAACCTTCCCGCCTTCCCCTCCACTATAGTCTCAGCAAAATCAGTGATCATTGATTTTTATGAGTGGTGCTTCATCATTGATAATTATTTGATGCCCCCACGATATACTCGTATTATGTGGAATACACAAATACAGTGATCGTTCATAATACTGTGGCAAAATATATACATATATATATTCTCCTTTCAGTGCTAGAAAGCTATGCTTTTTTGGGGGTCTGTGGATGAAAACGAAGACCCTTATTCATTCCAGCGCNCGATATACTCGTATTATGTGGAATACACAAATACAGTGATCGTTCATAATACTGTGGCAAAATATATACATATATATATTCTCCTTTCAGTGCTATAAAGCTATGTTTTTTGGGGGTCTGTGGATGAAAACGAAGACCCTTATTCATTCCAGCGCCTGTCTGTTTGTCCGACTGTCTGTAACGTCCTGACCTTCAAAAGAACCCAACACAAATATTTGAAACTTTGCGCAGTTATCTTATGTGTAATAAGTTATTACACTTATTACTTTAACCCAATACACCACAGAAGAGTTATATGAAATAAAAATCTTCCCTCGAAAACTAGGGATTTAAGTTTAAGGAAATTATATATTTTTTGACAGAAATGCTACATGTGTGGTTAAATGAAAAAGAGGAAAACTTTGAGAGTACTAATGTATATTATCTGGTTTAATTTTTGTACATTCTTTATTGATTTTGTGTGATGAATGATTGAAGAATTAATCTCATCTTGTAATGAGATTTACTGCTTCCTTGTATAATATTTTATAAATATAACTTTGAACTGATGAGTTACGATGTAACAGATGATTGCAGAGTTAATTTCATCTCGCAGTGAGATTAGCGTCTTCCTTGACTAATATTTTATAGTGCGAAGGGTGACTTAGTGTTTGTCTTGACGTAAAATATTCCTTTGAAACTGTAACAAATAAACAATTAGTAAAATACAATTTAAGAAATTCAAACCTCTTTCGAAAAATAATTAAAATAATAATAAGTGCTCGATACAATTTTTTAAAATTCAAAAATGGGGGGAAAATTAAATCAATTTGACAATATTGAATTGTTAAACCATAAAATCTTTAAAGTATACGAACTAGGACGCTAGTTGCCACACTAATTGGCAGACTATTCTCAATTAAATAAGGAAACAAGTAAATTAATGAAAGGTCATATCAACCAGATGTGTAAAGTGGCTGATCTCTCCTGGTCAACATGATGATGGCATTCATGTGTTGACCAGGAGATAAAAGGACCAGCAAAAAAAAAACTTGCTCCCAATGTGTATATAATACATTGCATATGAAAATAAAAAAGCTTTATATTATAATTCTGACCTTGGCTGTGCCGGCTCTCCCATCAAAGCGCCACAACGGGAGCATTTAGTTCCTTTCTCGTCCGGTACGGATTTGCAATTTTGAGCTTTGAATTTCTCGCTGGTTGAAACTGATTCAGTGTACAGATCAATTGATCTTAAATGACTACACGTTCCACCTGTAACAACATTTACATCAATAAGTTACCCATTAACATGCTACGGGTGGTTTTTTTACTTACTATTGTTCGAGGTGGTTAGAGGGGTTAATCTGGTTTAGCACAAGTTAATAACTAGAACTGATTGACATCTTCTTGGGTTTTTCCAGTGCACTCTATCAGACTACTAAAGCACGCTGTTTTATGAACAATGACGCGTCGATAAAATTTCAAATTACTATTATAAAAAAGTGCACTGGCTTCTTTCCAACTAGCAAGTTCACCTTGTTTTAGTATTTTTAGTCGTAGACAACTATGTCGATCATCCAAGGTAAATTAATTAAAAATTAAGTTCCAAGGAGCAGTCAATAGAAGAAAAATCTCAATTTTAGATTTCCCGAAGTTTCAGAGGAGACAATTTATTTTTATGTTTCCGACACGTCCAAGTGCACCATTTTTTTTTAATTTTGTCTTTTGACTGATGCTTGACTATCCTCGATTTTTAACTTGCAGATATACTCTTGTGGGTAAAGAAGGAGATTAAAAGAAGAGAAGAATTGACAAGTAAGAAATTTTGGAAGTCTGAATTCATATTTCGTAGTCTGCTGACGAGACTCGTTCTTAAACGGTTAACTATGATTTTTGAAAAAAATGTTTTTTGGCCCGTTAAATGATTTTGTCGTTACTAATGGATTGATTAGAAAGCTTATTTATCGGTAAAGAAATGAAGACAGAAATTACGTTATATAGTTGTATTCACTTACTATTGTCCATGGGGCATCCGGGTTGATTTTGTCCTCCGTTAGGATAATAATCAGCCTGGCAGATTGGTAACAGAAAACCTAAGTTACCACCGTTAGTGTGGATACAGTCCACGAACTGGGCGTCAGATTCGTCTATCCTTCCTGTTGAATCGGCAAATGCGAAACCTGGCAGAGCCGGGTCCAAACCTAAACACAATATTTTAGCAAAGCTATTATTTACATTTTTGGGCAAACAGTAGGATTTTATATGGTAGCAATAAAGTTTGTCTCATCAACCTACCTCTTGCTTGGATCCTTTAATCACTTAGATAAAGAAAGCCCATGTAATAGAGCTCAAGGTTCATAAGAAAACTAATAAAACATTAAACTGTTTTGGTTACTTCAAAAAAAAAAACGAAGGAGTTCGTAAGAAAAGTCTGCGATCAATATAATCTTCCATATTTTAATTCATATATTCGTTCACGTCAGATAAACTCGTACGAATTCTTGTCCAGTTTAATCAAATTTTACGCCTATTTGTTTGTATCCATTTGTTGGTCACTACTAGATGATTATACTTGATGACTTATCTTAGTGCTTCCACAGTCTTCCGATGGTGACCGCAACCGCGTCGTGCTGGATTGGAAATCAACTTGTATCTTCTCTGAAGACGCGATTACCAAAACTATCGCGCAGTTCTGTACACACGACTTCATTGTTGAGTGACTTACGTAGAATAAGAGTTATAAAGAGGGTTTAAAAACATAAGTAAAAACATTCACTATGGATTAACATTTAGAGTCAATGATGGTATTTATAATAAATTTACCTGTTATTCTGGCTAAGCCAAGTCCTTTGAGATTCTTGCCAACGAAGCCGACTATTTGTGCACCCAGACTATGTCCTACCAAGGTTGTCTGCTTGAAGTCCAAGCCTGCCGAGGAGGCGATGAATTTGGCCATTTCAGCAACATAAGCTCCGACACGGGGCACCTCATATGCTGCAGTTGGGTAGGAGGGGGTTAGAGCAATCTTACCCCAGTCTACTCCGATAACGTTACAGTCGTATTTAGTTAGCAAAGCTGTAAAAAAGAAACAGAGAATAACTAATATGAATTTAATATGAATTTAAAAAATTAATATATATTAATAAAAAAAAAAACAAGTAGAATCTCACATAAACCACCTAACGAGTAATCTTCAAGTTCAGACTACAACGGTTGTAACAATATCATAGATTGGCAACAGAAAGCCTAAGTTAGTGTGAATACAGTCCACAGTCCACGAACTCTTTGATCTATAGTGTATAGTGGATCTGTTGTGACTCGGATTCTGGAACTCGTGGTGTATATAGAACCTTGAAGACCAAATAAGTAATCTAGATTTACAGTATTTACCATTTTTAGGTGCTTGAATAGCTGGTGCATACAAGTTGTTAAGATAGCCGTGCACGATGATGTAGGTCGGTTTGGTCGGATCATAATTAGATTTACTCAACGATTTTGCATCTCCCATTTTTACCTCTTGTGAAAACATTTTGTTGTTCCTAAAACAAAAATAATAATACAACAACTACATTGTTAAATATACAGGGGGCGGCAAAAGTTCGGCAACAGCTGATTATCTCCGTTAATATTTGAGATATCAAACTGCAGTTTGTTGTAATCTTCATCATGCATAAAAATCAACTTTTTATGATGGGTACCCATTTTCCCGCCATTTTGGTTGCCGCCATATTGGATTCAACTTTAAAATTTCAAATTGGAACCCCTATACTGTGATACATATTTTGAAAGGCCTTGAAAAAAGAAAATATTTGCCGCAAACCAAAGCTTTGTATCCAGTTGAAATGAATTAATTTTTGACGATTAATCACGGCCAAAGTACCTAAAGGTTTTAGGGAAAAAATTCAAGACTAAATTTGTCTTATTTTAGGGGAAAAAATTAAATTTCAACGCTATTTTTTCCACAGTCTTATTTTTATTATTATTTAGTTGCTATAGATAGCAACCCTTTATTTATATTAATAAAGAAGCAACTTCTTACTCTATCTCCATTTCCTTTCATCATAAGTTGAGTAATCCTTTCTTGATCAGTTGAAAGCATTGCATATTGCATTTACATTAAAATGGTGGTTGATGAAAATTTCAAAATTGCCATTTTCAANCAGCAAGTAAACATGTGAGCGATAAGGGATCGGTTTAAGAGTAGGACCCCTCAATTTTATTTCAAATTTGGGGATTTTTTTAGTGGGAAGTTAGATATTTGCAAAGCTGTAAAAAAGAAACAGAGAATAACTAATATGAATTTAATATGAATTTAAAAAATTAATATATATTAATAAAAAAAAAAACAAGTAGAATCTCACATAAACCACCTAACGAGTAATCTTCAAGTTCAGACTACAACGGTTGTAACAATATCATAGATTGGCAACAGAAAGCCTAAGTTAGTGTGAATACAGTCCACAGTCCACGAACTCTTTGATCTATAGTGTATAGTGGATCTGTTGTGACTCGGATTCTGGAACTCGTGGTGTATATAGAACCTTGAAGACCAAATAAGTAATCTAGATTTACAGTATTTACCATTTTTAGGTGCTTGAATAGCTGGTGCATACAAGTTGTTAAGATAGCCGTGCACGATGATGTAGGTCGGTTTGGTCGGATCATAATTAGATTTACTCAACGATTTTGCATCTCCCATTTTTACCTCTTGTGAAAACATTTTGTTGTTCCTAAAACAAAAATAATAATACAACAACTACATTGTTAAATATACAGGGGGCGGCAAAAGTTCGGCAACAGCTGATTATCTCCGTTAATATTTGAGATATCAAACTGCAGTTTGTTGTAATCTTCATCATGCATAAAAATCAACTTTTTATGATGGGTACCCATTTTCCCGCCATTTTGGTTGCCGCCATATTGGATTCAACTTTAAAATTTCAAATTGGAACCCGTATACAGGGTGTGGCAAAAGTTCGGCAACGGCTAATTATCTCCGTTAATATTTGAGATATCAAACTGCAGTTAGTTGTAATCTTCATCATGCATAAAAATCAACTTTTTATGGTGGGTACCCATTTTCCCGCCATTTTGGTTGCCGCCATATTGGATTCAACTTTAAAATTTCAAATTGGAACCCGTATACTGTGATCTGTGATACATATTTTGAAAGGCCTTGAAAAAAGAAAACATTTGCCGCAAACCAAAGCTTTGTATCCAGTTGAAATTAATTAATTTTTGACGATTAATCACGGCCAAAGTACCTAAAGGTTTTAGGGAAAAAATTCAAGACTAAATTTGTCTTATTTTAGGGGAAAAAATTAAATTTCAACGCTATTTTTTCCACAGTCTTATTTTTATTATTATTTAGTTGCTATAGATAGCAACCCTTTATTTATATTAATAAAGAAGCAACTTCTTACTCTATCTCCATTTCCTTTCATCATAAGTTGAGTAATCCTTTCTTGATCAGTTGAAAGCATTGCATATTGCATTTACATTAAAATGGTGGTTGATGAAAATTTCAAAATTGCCATTTTCTTGATTGCTGCTAAAATAAGGCTTTAACAGAAAAAATTAGGAGTTAAATTATCCTGATTTAAACTCAAAAATTCAAAATTAGTTTAAAATCATATCTTTTATTATATTTTCGGTTGCGAAAGTAAAGTGACTACGTACGTTGCTATAGCAACCAAACAAAAAAAAACAATAATAATTGGGAAAAAAAGCGTTGAACTTTAATTATTTACCCTTAAAATAAGACAAATTTACTGTTGCAGTTTTTCCCTAGTACCTTTACTTTAAATGTCAAAAATTTAAATTTTGTTATTTCAACTGGCCGCCTTTTGAAACGGTGAAAGATAAAAAAAGCTCTGGTAGTTGTAATTAATCATTAGTGAATTATTAAGCTGTAGTTAAGGTAAACCATCAGTCTCTAAGTGGTAGTTGTAAGTAAATTCTTTGAGTCTTATTTATTTCTTATTCTCTATGATATTTTTCGTTACAGATCAGCGGTATATTTTTCTAATTTTAAGTAAAAATTACCTTGTGTAGAGATGGAAGGAAACGTAGTCAGCCAGGTTGGTGTAGGGACTCACGTAGTTATCTCCGAGTTTCAGATCCATGTACAGTTTCATAAAATTCCCAGCCAAGTTAGGATCTGGCAGGTCGCCATCAACTTTAGAAAGCCAAAAAATAAATCATTTTTTTCAAAAATCTTTTAGACTTCGTATAGATTGAATTATGAATACGAAGTGTTCGTTATTTACGTCCTGTAATGATGTCCACTGCTGTAACTAACAACAAAGTTAGTTAGGGGCTTTTGTTATATTGCAGCGCCTCATTAAGTCATAAGTCATTCACAAAATATCCTATCGTATTTAAATTTTTATGGAGTCATTTGATTAGCAATCAAAAAAGATCTACTGTAACTAAAACTAACTACCTTCAGCAAGTAAACATGTGAGCGATAAGGGATCGGTTTAAGAGTAGGACAGAGAGGAAACCTTTTAGTCTGGTATCCCTCAATTTTATTTCAAATTTGGGGATTTTTTTAGTGGGAAGTTAGATATTTGGATTCAGCGACGGAAGCCCATTTCAAGAACTTCCAATGGGATATCTATTTTATGCTCAAAAGTGCAATATTCCATCATCCCAAAGCACTTTAGCCTAAATATCCGTATTTGTCTTCATAGATAATAATAAGACTAAGTTTTGCTTCATGACACTTATTGTACTTTGGTACAATTGTACTTTGGTATTGAAAGGGGTACTAAACTAAAACATTGCCTGTCAGAGGTCGAAATAATTTTGACGATAACATTATTGCAACGAACCAAAATAAATTTTTTTAGGATCATTGTTCGCTTCCTGGCGGCTAGGCCAATTTTAATCTGAGCCTTTCTTCTTAAGTATTTACCTATATTGAATATTTTAATCTCTAGGTTCTAGGTTCTGCGGTTTCCTCAAATCAACAATGCGAATGCTAGGTTGGTTTAAAGTCGGCTGCAGGCTTATTAAAAATGAAATGACCTTGAACTTTGGTTGAACCCATTTAATCCAATTAATCAAAGTTATTTTAAATGTTTGTGCATAACCTCACTTTTTTTAACTTATGCTGATGTAGAATATATTTTTAAAACATTTCTAGGTGTGCATTACTATTAATGTTAAAAGATAAATAGGTTTACCTTTCTTCTGCGCAATGCAAACGGCGGCCAAAAGGCTCACTGCGATAAGTAATTTCATTTTGGAAAATTGCACCAAGCCAGACTAGATTGTCTCATACATGACCTCGTGTTTATATACTCCCATAGTTTGTTCAACAATAAAATGTTAATTGGTTGAGTTATCGACTCAACTTGATCTTCAACAGAGTTTCATCTATAAATAAATTTACTCAAATATAATACGAATTTAAATCAGAATACGTTCTATTCAAAGAGTAGCAATGTATTATAACAACAATATAGAACAATGTATGCTTATATATATATATATATTTTAAATTTCTTTCATGTTTAAACTCGAACAAATGTAAACATGAAACAATAGTTCAGTATTAAATAAATCCAATATGATTTATTAAATTTTTAATTGATATTTATTATTCTGCTGAGTGAAAATATTTAAATATTGGAATGATTTATTTATTGAACTGTACTAATATGCGTAGTTGTATAATGCTTTACATTTTGCCTACGTAACACATCTAAATACGTACTTAGTTAAAAAAAAAAAAAACAACTAATAATTGAAGAAAGAGGGCTATCTCAATAAACGTTAAAAAGTTGTTTAATTAATACATTAAAAAATAACAGAATATAACATCTTGATTAAGACAACGCTTCCGTTTTGGAAGCAGATTGAGTTTTCAAGAAGTTTACAATTTTCCATGAAAAAATAGCTTTATATAGTAGCTGTATGCTGTAATTGATATGCTTGTGTCAATTCTGACCTTATTAAAACTAACATTTATTATTTCTCTTATTATTCATTAACACATCACATGACATGAATGTGTAAGTAACAAGTGTAAGTGAAATGTAACAAAAATAAGGATGCCACAAGTAAAAAGGGTGTTGTGGTACATGGTTGAATTCTGAACTCCAGTAATATGCAATGCCGTACAGCTTTTTTTCTCTAAATACTACCGTAAGCTGGAAATCCACGTGTAGTTGATGAACTGGGATGTTATACTCACCGCCGCGCCGGCACTACAATTTTCGCCCCTACAGGCTATATGGTTTTTGGCCACCCACAATGGTTTAGGAATTCAATTTTGACCGGGGGGGAGGATGTAGTGTAGGTACCATTATTTTACGTTTAGGCCTTTTAGAGAAAACCGTCCTTACGCCAAGACAGAATTTTAAAATTGACGAATAGATCGACTACTTACTTAAAGATCCAATATACTTGCAGTGTCGAATTAATAGCGATAAAAAAAAAACACTTCGTCTCAGTTGGTTATGATTAAAACCAAATGAATATTGAACAATATCACTATCCAGCGGTAGCGTGGCGTAATGACCCAAAGAGGATTTTTAGGAAACAAAATCAATTGACACTGGTAAACTAAGAATTAATTTAATCTCAATTTGGAAAGATAAGCTCCAACTCTTCACTAAACTAACCTTATCATCATCATTGTTGATATAATATTGCGAAAGAAAGCAATGTGGGAGATAAATCGACTAGTACCTTTTAATATTCAGGGGTTTACCAAATTTTTTGTTTCATTCTGGATTACCTATTTGTTAAAAGGTGAAAAATAATTTTAAAAAATCTGGTCCATCAAATTTCACACGTGTTAAAGAAAAAACAACAGTACATAATCACTCCATTATGGTTGATAATAAATAAAAGAATAACAAATATAATAATTTTATTATTAAAGTAGAAAATAAAAATGTTGTAAAAAAGCGTAATCATTTTAAATTACATTAGTTTATTCTTAAGTAGTACTTATTTTTCTCGCTATCTCCTGGACTAAAAGGCCTACTTGAACTGAAGAATAAGTAAAATTCTCGAAGAGCTCACTAGGAATTTTGCTTTGATTGTGATCAGCTGTTAACAAAGGGTAAGCAGTAGGTAGACGTCACCAGAGCTTACAGTGAGTAATCAATAGTAGATAGAGATGGCCTTGGTATAGCTTGAGGTTACGATCAATCAAGAATCAATAAAGATTTTTCAGTAGAAAGATAAAGATATCGCGATTAGTTGTTAACAGAGACTAGCGAGGAGGGAGAGAAGAGTTCCGCTCAGCGAGTCGTGAAGAAGAGATGGGCATGTGCAGTAATATGTTATAACACTATGGGCTGTTCGATTATTTCATATCGAGAATGAATGAGGAAGCAATGAGCAGCCAGTATTAAGGAAGTTCTAGGTTATCATCTGGTTTCAATATCTCCTTATCAGCATTACAACAAAGTCTCGGAGAATGGATAACTTCCTCGCGTCTCAACAAAGTATATTCCTCTAAAACTGTACAATGAAATAAATAAACAAATCAATTAATAGAAAAATAAAATAATATCCATAATAGTATAATTGGAGATCGGAGTGGCTTAGTAGTCAACATGCTTCTCCTCTAACCACCGTCCCTACACAGTAATACCTAAATCCTAAAAAACTGAATCAAAAAACTAAATCCAAAAAAAAGCTAAATATAATATAGCTAATATAAATATAAGAAAGCTAATATATAAAAACTAAATCCAAAAAAAGCTCGTGAGATACTGATGTCACAAGGAGTAGTTAGAATAGGTATGTGATTTAGCCAATACCCATTCTGTATTGCTACTTAATTTTGAGTTGTAAGTTGTTAACCCAAAGTAAGTTAAGTATAGAGCAATCATATGAGTGACAATTTACGTGAACATATTGAACCACATCCTAGCATTTGGGCTGCATTGCCAAATACATAGGCCGATTAGAGGGACCAAATGATTCTACTTATGCGGTAGAATTAGTAAACATTTATTATTCAATTTAGTGTTTATTGAAGCGTGAAAAGAATCTAAAAAAAAAAATAGAACTAAATTTCGATAGAGAAATGTGTTTACCTGTCAGTTGCAGGTTGACCCATTAACGCAGTAGAGTTGACGCAGTTAGTACCCGAATCGTCCGGTACAGCGTTGCAGTGTTTAGCCCTGAACTCATGAGTAGGATACACAGATTCAGAGTACAGCTTTACCGACCTCTCATGGCTACAAGTACCAACTGAACATTACCCATGCAATATCCAGGTTAATTAGGTTCAAGTTTACCAAACATGTGATAAGGAAACCCCATTAATGCTTAATTTCGAAAACATGAGCGATCTTTGACTCCTGCTATAACATTTTCCTTTCCTAATCGGTGTCGGTGTTATGCAGCCTTAAAGATCGTATAGCGAAGGGTGTCCAGCATCGGGAGGGCGATTTAAAAAATGTTTCATCATTATTGATAATAATTTTGGTTGTTTTGCACCACGAAGATGTGGCATTAATTTCATGGAGTTAACAACACTTCGTTCGCGAACTGTGAGTCCCAATAGCCTTATATAGGTATCTGCATTTCCTTTTATTACCTTGTTGGATACAGGACCTGTATCTAAAGGATACAGGGACCCATCACACTCATACTTCTAGGTGCGAATAGGTTGTACTGACCAATTTAATTTTAACTAACTAACATCAGAATGCTCGTTATTAGTTGTACTTACTTTTACAGCTCGGAAAAATCTAAAAATTAGGGTGGGGAGTCATTAAGAGATACGAATTTTGAATTCTGCAAGGGCGGCCTAACCCGGTAAACCCAAAATGCACTGGTATAAATAAGCATGGCACTTTGGATAAACTCTTAGTGGCTTTATTTTTTCCCCTCACATAGGTGCGGCTAGCCTATGCGAAATTGTCAAAATCTGAGTGTCAAAAGTTAAAACTCATAACGCCCATGATGCAGTAGTAGTTGGTCTACTATTACTAGACGGGTCGGACGAATCAATTGTTTGGACCTAGAAATAGGTCTTATTTTACTGGCCTTGAACTCAACAGTGCACTGTTGTTCAAATACATATAGAATAAATAAATAGAACGACAATTACAAAGTTGTGTAAAATACTTGACCTATGGACAAGTAATCTCATTCTTAGTGGAATTAACAATTTTTCCATTCATTTTAATACATCTATAATCTGCATTACATCTATTGAAGAACTGAAGAAGGGATTAAAAAAATAACAGAGAGAAACAATAGAAAAGTCCAAAGGAATGTACAAGCTTTAGAAGATTAGAAACATATTATATATATAAATATGTGTGTGTGTGTGTATAAATGCAATCCTCTTAAAGGATTATTTATTTAATCTAGCTTAACAAGAGAAATTATATTGTCAATGTCATAATACGTTCTGATAAAAACTTGGTTTTAAATTCTTAACGATTTTTTTTTTTTATTTGCAATTAAAGTGAAAGAGATGTGCAAATAATAGCAAGCAAATATTTTAAAATAACTAGATAATATAACCAAATTATGTTGATAATAAATTATGATGGAATTTATTTTATTTCAACGATCTCAAGGTGAAAATCAAAGAATACTACATTTCTTCTTTAAAGCAAGAATGAAACATCTTTCGAGGATGTAATAAGTTCAATACGAAATCTAGAGAAAATTCAAAATATGTCTAATTCGCTGTAGATAAGTTGGCAATACTTTATATAAAAATAATTAAGAAAAAAGTGGTGATAAATAACCGATCACAAATCTACACAGAAACAATACCAAGCCAATAGAATAAAAAAATTCCGGAAGTAATTGTTATGGTTAGTTATTTAAATAGTACTAATCTGTTAATTTACTTACTGAAATCAATAGAGAGGCATCCAGGCTGTGGATTTGTTCCACCGTTAGGGTAGAAATCTGCCTGACAGATAGAGTAGTCAAGTCCGAGATCACCTGCACACGTATGGATGCAGTCTACAAACAGTGCGTCCGTAGCGTTCAGCCGTTCAGTAGGACCTACTCCTGTGAATCCTGGCTTGGCTGGGTCTAGCCCTAAACACAAGTCAAGATTACTGATTACTGTTCACGGGAATCACTTCCTCTTTTCCCTGGGCCTTTGGGGGTGGGGGCGCGCTTCTGTATACTCTAATCTATAAGGTAGAGGGGGTGGGGGGTTCTTCCCCTCTCAAGACTTAGCAACGCTTCTAAAGAAAGAAAGAAGTTGCCTATCTTCCAATTTATTATCTTTGATATTACCTGTGATCCTAGAGAGTCCGAGACCCTTTAAATTTTTGCCGGTGAATCCAGCTACATGTGCTCCCAAACTGTGACCGATCAAATGAGTGCTTCCAAGATCCAGATCGCTATTGGAGTTCATGAACTTGATCATTTCTGCCAAGAAGTGTCCGACATGCGAGGTCTCTTTAGCTGCTACGGTGTACATGAGCGTCACTGCAATCCTGCTCCAGTCCACACCGATAACATTACAATCGAACGTCGCAAGAAGAGCTGCAAACCAACAACACACAAGTGTACAGTATATTTAGCAGAATTTGTACATCATGTTTTAAAAGATTTGTGGATAAAATTAAAGAATTGTGGATTTGTAGATATTGGAAATAAAATCCGACTTTGTTTTTAGAAACAAACATTTAACTTTTTAAGTAATGATCTCCAATAATAGTTTTAAAGTAAGCATCTTCAATATAAAGGCCCCCATACATGATCAAAATGTTTGCGCAAACATTTTGACCGTGTATGGGGCTGTTTGATGTTTGCGCAAAGATGACGTTTGAGGTGTATGACCAAAATTTGCCCAACATCATGTTTGCGCAAAATCGTTTATCGTGTATGGAGGCCTTAAGACTTAATTAAGGTAATACGGTCAAACTTGTCTCAGCTTGGTACTCTTCAAAATCTAAATGAAAATAAAATATTCACAGACTTACTTTTCTTGGGCAACTGAATTGCTTCTGAATTGACATCATTAAGAAAGCCGTGGATAACGAAAAATGTAGGTTTGGAAGCGTTGAAATTAGAACCCTTAATAGAGTCCACATCATCGATCCACAATTGTTGCCAGCTCTGTGTATTTTCCCTGCCAAAGTAAACAATAAAAAATAATAAAAGTCTTGAACAAGAACCATCAAACATTTGACAATTAAATTCTGCGGATACATAAATATTTTAACCAAAATTGTAGTACAATTTGAAGCCTTCTTTCTCCCCTTACAACAACATGTATCATATTTAATCAATATAATATGTGAATCAATCCCCTTAAAATCTCCCTTATGCCCGACCTACGATAAGAATTTTTGTAATTTTCTCTGTTTATTAGATATTTGGACTAAAATCTAAAAATCTTTAGACAACAACAAAAAAAAAACTAATGCCATATTGCTATACATCACAAACATTTAATAATAATTGAACAGTTTGATTATGAGCTATCATTAACATTAAACACTATTTCATGGCTCTGGAATAAGGGGGGCTATGTAAAATCCAATTATCACTGACTGACTAAAAAGATGACTAATGCAAAAGGAAATAGTCTTCGCCACTCCTGGAAAGTCAACATTTAAAATATTTCTCTTGTTATAATATAATAATCATAATAAATATTAAATTGTATTGTTATAACAAATAATGGATTACATTAAGTGAACAAAAATTTTCATAACTATGAAATTTTCATAAATATGAAAGATATATAATTAAAAATAAGGTATAATTACTTTGTGTAGAGATAGAATTGAACATATTCCGACATGTTCATGGCAGGAGTGCCCACATTCTGGAGTTGCACATTCCAGTGTTTGTGTGTGTGCATGATTCTGTGAGCCAAAGCATTGTTATTAATCAGCTGGTGTCCCTCCACTCCACTCGTCTTAACGGGTCCGACACCTTTAAAATTACAGACTTTAAAATTTAAAAATTATTTGGAATTATACAAAGAGTGATTTTATTATGAGGCGAGCCAAGTTATTCATCGACAGATGAGAGAGTTCAGTAGTAAGTCTTTCGCCCATTCACGCTGACTAAAAGGTTTTTTTTATGATTTTTATGCCATATCCACCCATGGCTAAAGAGCGAATATAGTGCTCCACATCCCGCTTTATCGATGGGGCGAGCGGGGGTAAAAAAAAAGTGGAAAACTTATGGGGTGGTCATGGTCATAAGTGCACCATTTACAATTTCGCGGGTTCATCTCGCTGTTTGCAACCCCCGAGGTTTAAGAGATAAAGCGAGAAACAGTATGATATGAACGTTCCTTACAAGATAATTATTCGAGTTTTGCCGGTCCAGTACAGATGAGATAATTTCACAGATTAAACTGGCTTGGAAAAAAAAAA
>KZ651911.1:184627-198774 GCA_001010745.2 Gerris buenoi
TAAATAAAAATAAAAAAAAAAAAAAAAAAAATGCTTTTCGAGTTTATGAGCCAAAGTAAAGACATGAAAATGTCAAAAATTCGAGCGTGCAGATTCTTGCGTTTGTAAATAGGAATTAAATCGAACATAATATAACATATTTAGTGCACGAAGAAAGAAATTATTTTTCTTCTTTTCTAGTTTATTAAGAACTAATCTATTAGCTTCTTCACCCACATGTGCAGAAGTTTTAGGGGGGGGGGACCGGGGATCCACTAGGCACGCCAGCGACTACTGGAGGAGTAGCTCCGTTAGTTTAATTTCCAATACAACTGTAGACAAGGAAAATATTTGTAATGAAATTAATTTAGCATTAACAATGATTTTATTTTCTTACCTAATACTGAACTCGCAGAGGAAATACTAGCTAAAATCAACAATAGCGTACTCATGTTGCTTGCATCGAATCAAAGACTGATCTAAATTTCTGACAGTCGAGTCAATTTTAAACCGCAAAAATCCAGCCGGATTACATCCACCTACTTGTTATCAAGTAATCAATCTTCTTCTTATCAATAAATAAAAATATTACTCTTCATCTTCTTTCTATTGAAAAAAAGAAGATTTATTCATTTGAAAACAAGGGGGATCATTATCTCTGTGTTTATCATACTTTACCATTTTCAATGAGAATATAATTTTACATGCATTTTATTTATTAATTACAAGGAAAATTACTATATATAATATATTTTTGTATATAAATATATATTCCTGTAATTACTTGATCAGTAAACAACCGATTTCAAATTTCCTCCTCTGATAACCATTTCATAATTGGAGGAAAACAATTATAGTGTCGATAAGAGAGCAGAAATAATAGCAGTTGATAAGATTATTTTTGGTTACGACAATTTTCATGTCAACAAAATATGCATCTTGTTTGATCTGAAGTTTATGTGTCCGTCGATAGCTTGATTAAAAGTTGACTGATTTAGATTTGTTGTATATTGGCTTGCGGTGGCTTGACCTTTTCGTTAAGGATTCGACAATCCTTTACGAGCTCGCCTCCAGGCACAAGAGCCTCGCCAAGTCACAAATCCCAGATTAAACTAAAGGTGGGTTAACTTCTCGCTTGAGTGAACTGTGATAAAAACTGATATTGGTTCTGTAAAGTAAGAACTGTATTCCAATAGGTTATTTAGATGCTATTGTTGGTTTAGAATAGAATTGTCGTAAAGAAATCACTTACTTTAATTTTTTTTATTGCTTATTGTGATATTTACCGTATTGCGTCGAATATAAGCTGCATGCCGAAGTTCGAACTAAAAATTTGGAAAAAACAATAATGCATCGAATGTTAGACGCACCCTGATTCAAATTGAAAATTTTCTGTTCTCTTTTTCAACAACATGTTCTGGCCACAAATTTAGGCAGTCTACCATATATATTGCTGGAACACTGTATCTTTAGTTAGATGTAAGACAGACACCCCGGTATTTTTTTTGGTATTTTTCTGCCTTGCTGACAGAGAAATACCAAGGTTAGATTTTAAAAATAAAATTTGAAAGCTAACATGAAACAAAATAAATTGTTTAGCAGTCGATGCCAGAAAATAATCTAATAATAATTACAAGATAAAAAGAATTTTTTATATACTACGTTTTTAAATTTTCTTTTGACTGAATAAAACAAGTAAGGCGCGCTTAATGTAAGTACATAAGGCGATAATCGCCGGTTTCTGTACAATTAAGTGTAATAAATAATTTTTTTTCTACACTTCAAGACCTTTAAATTGATGTATAACATGCCAAGGTAACTTAAAACTTTTTTAGCCACCCGCCATATTGGCCACCATCTCTGATAACCATTTCATAATTGGAGGAAAACAATTATAGTGTCGATAAGAGAGCAGAAATAATAGCAGTTGATAAGATTATTTTTGGTTACGACAATTTTCATGTCAACAAAATATGCATCTTGTTTGATCTGAAGTTTATGTGTCCGTCGATAGCTTGATTAAAAGTTGACTGATTTAGATTTGTTGTATATTGGCTTGCGGTGGCTTGACCTTTTCGTTAAGGATTCGACAATCCTTTACGAGCTCGCCTCCAGGCACAAGAGCCTCGCCAAGTCACAAATCCCAGATTAAACTAAAGGTGGGTTAACTTCTCGCTTGAGTGAACTGTGATAAAAACTGATATTGGTTCTGTAAAGTAAGAACTGTATTCCAATAGGTTATTTAGATGCTATTGTTGGTTTAGAATAGAATTGTCGTAAAGAAATCACTTACTTTAATTTTTTTTATTGCTTATTGTGATATTTACCGTATTGCGTCGAATATAAGCTGCATGCCGAAGTTCGAACTAAAAATTTGGAAAAAACAATAATGCATCGAATGTTAGACGCACCCTGATTCAAATTGAAAATTTTCTGTTCTCTTTTTCAACAACATGTTCTGGCCACAAATTTAGGCAGTCTACCATATATATTGCTGGAACACTGTATCTTTAGTTAGATGTAAGACAGACACCCCGGTATTTTTTTTGGTATTTTTCTNTGCTTACGGGTTCTGAGCTATTCTAAAAGTTTCAAAAGTCAAGTTACTGCGGTTGTTAGTTAAAAGTCGATTGCAAGATTTGTACTGGACAAACTAACAAACAAGAAAGCAAGCTAATAAAAACGAAGTAAAAAATAATGTATAAAAAGAATTATTTGGTTAATTAGAATTAGTATTTTCCTTATTCTAGGACTCCTAGTGTCTAGTAAACGGTCGTTATTATTCAAAACATATTATTTTGATATGGTATTAATTAAAGCGAGTGCAGCGAGTTTCCAACAATCAACGAAATATACCCGTGTCTATGTGTAAAACTAGATATTTGACATACCTAGGTCTTTTTAAAATTTGGGTACAGATTACAGATTCATTTTGAAAGCTCTCGATCTATTACCCCCCAGGCAGTCACAAGAATTTCCCACTTGAGAATTGTTGACGTAACTGAAAAGTATTTTTTGCATCTTAATTTTATTATTTAATGTAGATCACATATTTTATATTTTTACGGCTAATTATTACTTTTAGCAATGTCATTGATTGACAACTTCTTTTGATTGATAAGCAAATTAAGGATGGTATAATTATGATTAATTACTAATCAGTCACATTGTTCAATTGCAAACAAATAACACGTATCTGAATAGTAAGCATTATTTTATTTATTAATAATATTTTAAATGAGCGTATAAATATATACGAGTAAAACACACGTTATTTTATGTAATACATGATATTTATTACTATGTATTTATTTATTTGTGACAACATTTTAAAAGAAGTATTAAAATTGTGAAATATCAATTATAAAAATAAGTAATATTTATAATTGTCGATAAAAGGGATAAGTTAATTAACCTTATTCTTATAAAGATGATACAATTTAATCAAACACTCAAATCTGTGTTAATATTTAACTGCTGTAGATTACAGCTTTAGTGATAACAATACAATCAGCGGGAAACAATGAAATCCCGTCAATCAATATTAAATAATAATTTTTCCACTTTGTACTTTCTACCTAATCATAATAATAATGATAGACGTACTTTCTCTCACAATGCAAAACTTGGGATTAATATGGAGATTTACTGTAACGGTCCGGGTTCAAGCCCCCTCCCCAGGAAAAAATCTTGGGTGCGCAACTTCATAAATATTGCAACTAAAAAGGGTTAACAGTGTACTGTACACTCTGTTACTATAATACCAAATGGAAGAGTAACCTTAAAACACTTACTTAATTAAGGTAATTCAGTGTCATTAATGCAATATACATAACCAACCCTAAAACTGATTAAAAAAAAAAAATAATAATAATAAGAACATTGACACGGTAGATAACAATTTAAGAGCATGTCAGTGCTCTCTTAAGCTGATTAACTGCTCTCTTAGCTGTGCTAAGAGAACATATATTGCACATATGTTGTCAATATTGACAATAACATATTGGCGTAGTCTATAAAAAAAAATAAGGGGATTTCAGTGCCCTCATTATGAGTATAAAACAAACGGGAAGAGTGCTCTAAAAAATCATATTGACACAGTTCATAATAAAATAAGGTAATTTCAGTGTCCTCAATGCGAATACAAAAGCAGATGGAAGAGTAACCTGAAAATACATACTTACACTGTTCATACCAAAATAAGGGCTTTTCAGTATACCCTCAATGTGAATAGAAAACCAGCTATAAGTACATACTGAATACTGAATAGGCACATCTACTTGTTACATAGGGGATAAATGCATTTAAATGGGCCCACTATGAAGATAGAACTAACAGAAAGGGTTGTCTGAAATTACATAATGATGCTGTACGCTGTACTAAAGAGAATGTGAGTTTAAAATCAACCAAGTAATTCTAGAATCTTTTTTATTTGAAAAATGCTTGACACAAATTAAATATAAGTACCTATATTTAGAGAGATATACATACTAGATACTTCATTAGTGAGAAAGTAAAAGTACAAGTGAATAGATACAACTATTGCAATTTTTGTATTTCATCCATCAATAACTCTAGGTGCATAAATAACTATATTATATTATTATCTCTAGAAAGGAGCTGTCAGTGTATATTACTATGTTCACACATCGTTTTGGAAACGGGTTTGAAAACGATCCGCTAGTTCAAAACGCTGTATGAACGGAGATCGACGGATGGTATCGGTTTAGATCCGCTCCACCAAAAATACGTGATCGGAACGGGGAATCGGAATTCAAAACGCTCGTGTGAACAGGTCGTGGAGGGGATCGAGATATCAGGTTATTTTATTCTTTTCCACTTTTCAAGTTCTTTACTTTCGTGAGCTTCCATTTCTTTTTTTAAACTGCAGAAACGTTATTAAACAAAAGTTAAAACTAAAAAGAACCTGTAAAAACTTATTAGGTAACAAGAAAGAAGGTTTTACTCGTGACGTCACCGTTATGAAATATCGAAAACAAATATTTCGATCACCTGTATTTTTTGTTGTATGAACGCGGATCGTTTTTAAAACGAATTGGATCCAAAACGCTTTCAAAACGATGTGTGAACGTAGTATATGTATAATAACGTATTTTTTCAGATTTTAAATTGGTTACTTAATAAAGAATATTCTAATTCTAATGTTATTACTTATAAATTATAAGTAAGAATCACCTATATAAGTACGAAGTACATAATTAGTACGAAGTACAAATATAGTTCAGATATATTTCATACTTACGTCTTCATTCCGGAAACACTTTTAAGAGTTGCAAGAAAAATAGAAAATTTTAAATTTCAGTAATAAATTAAAATTATATAAATTTGTTAAAAATACGTAGCATTCNATTATCTCTAGAAAGGAGAAAAAGCGAACTTTTCCTCCTAGTTTACAGGGAGGAAAGTTACTCAAAATTACACCCAGTCAGATTGATCAGGTAGTATTGGGAAAGAAGGGATTCGTGAAGTCTTTTATGAATCCCTCCACTCTTACCCTAGACTAGGTAAAGCAGAAGTAAGTAAAGTTGATTTAATTAAATTTTTAAATACACAATATCATTTATTACCTTATGTTTAGTATCTAAATCTATAATGTCATCTTCATAGTGTATCCTCCACAACGGTTGTCATGTTGATTCATCAGAAAAACAAACAAAAAAGTTAAAGGTGAAATCGTAATTTCTAAATGTAGATTAACTAATCCATACTATATAAATACGTCAGTTGGCAATTGCTGTTAATATATGACGTAGCTAATAGCTAACAGCTGATTCTCCCATCTAATTTTAGTATTGCATTTCAAATAATTACCTTATCTCTATCTGTAGTAAATACAACAGTTTTCTGAAAATATTTATTAAACACACTCAACTAAATCATCTAATAAGAATAAGAAGTACAACTAAACAATTTCAACGAAACATCAGCACATGCTCTAACGACTCTAACGGTCTATCTATATTATTAAAAAAGTTTTGTAAACAAACAAGTTCAGTGAGAGTGATATTGCCCCACTTTTAGATGATGTGTTAAGCCCTACTATCTTAAGATCCAGCACCAGCATTTTTGTAATTGATAGAGCTACATCCAGGCTTCATTTACACAGGTTTGCCTATTTCTGGACGCTTTTTAGCCTTCTCTGTAATCAGAACAGCTTGAACTCTATCAACAAGATCTTTTTTCTTACCTTCAATTGTTGTTGGAGCTCGCTCATGATATATTTATCTGCTGCCTTTATGCGCTTTACATCTTCTTCCTTTACTTCTACTTCTACCTCTGCCACTCATTATGGTGACACAACAAAAACACTAAACAAAAAAGTATGGGCTTAAAAATGTGCACTAATCAAAGGTTTGATTTTTTTATTAACTCTTATTTTTTACACCAAAATTTGTACAGTTGATAAAAATATTTAAGTAAAACTTAATTTATTCAACTTAATCAACTAATAAGCAATAAGGCTGATTTACACGTTAAGTATTTTACACGTATTAAATCGTTGTGATAAATGATTAACTAAATTTTAAGTGACTTAATATTTTGTAAGGGTTTACACGTATTCACTTAAGGCTCTACCACTACCACCCTTTGAGGTTAGAAAAACAGTAAAATTAAAATTTTATTGGTTGTAAGCAACATATCAAAAATATTTCATCTCCCTACTACAATAAATATGAAAACTATTTCAATACAACGAGATCTATATCGTTGTATTGAAATGGCGCCAGTACTATTTATCATAGGAAGTTGAAATAGGGCTTAAATTGTGCAGAATTAAAATTGGGAATGAAACCTGTACTTAGATTTTTGATATCTTGCTCGGAACCGATGACGTTTTAATTTTACTGTTTTTTCTAACCTCAAAGGGCGGTAGAGCCTTAATATTTAGTTATGTTGTTTAGTTCACTAATGATGGACGCTGAAAAACATGTTTTGTTTAAGTCATAAATACTGTCTTAAAAATTAATTTAAATTAGATTTTGGACGAAATAAAGTATGTATTTGTAAATAATTGTATAAAATGTTGTGGAATAAAACATTTGTAAATAATATATATACAAAGATCTACTAATCTATAAGCAAGACTCCGCCAAACTTGTGCATCTAACTATATGGCCCATGTCCAGAAGTCCAGTGATTAGCCACGCTCAACTACAACAGAAAAATATGTGTGAGACTCTCACGCATTAGAAGTGAAACTTATGTTCTAGAAAAAATTGATTTAGTGTTCCCCCCAGCATATTAGGTAATATAATACCTAATTATATTAGTCTAATTATTTATAGTCTCGAAAGTTTGTTGTTGTAGTATCGCAAAGTTTGTTACACGATTTTCCTACATAAAACAAATTCACTCTGCTGCGGCTAAAGAATTCAAAAACCGATTCTACTAGTTTATAGTTGCACGTGAACGCTAAATTTTAACTTAACTTGCAACTAATTTCTAAATTCATTGTTTACACATGCATTAAGTCACTCAAAATTTAGTTAACCACTTAACAACTTAATACGTGTAAATCGGCCTTAGGTAAGTTAAAATTTAGTTAATCACTTAACAACTTAATAATTAATATGTGTAAATCAGCCTATACAACTGAAACTGAGCACGTGTTCTATTAGCACGCGCTCTAACCTATATAAGTTCTTCTCCAATCTTAAGCTCAGTCACATTTATTCCACATTACCACCCAGATTTTTTCCCTACAGATTTTGTCGCCTGTCAACAGTAAATAATTGTAGTCAGAGTGTAACTTGCCCAATAATTTATCTTTTATTTTTATAATTATGAAGAATCATGGGGAAATTAAATAAATAAAACTTTTATTTCTTGAATTGCATCAAAAATATATTTTATCAGAAGATATAAAAAGGCAACACTGGTTCTGGTTGGAAACGTTATCAATGTCAATGTTATTGTTAGGTTATCTGTTAATTTTTTTCAATGTCTTTTTTCATTTTTTATTAGCTTTTAGATTAGATAAAGATATCTAAATTATTTTGAGGACAACTAATAACATTATCAGTATAACCATTAACTATTCTTTTGGCCAGGCCGAGACGAGAACACCGTCGGAGTGGAAGGCCTGATTCTAAACTTTACTAACCAACTAATCATTTTTTTATTATTAATTTTTACCTCTTTATTGGTATTGGTTTTTACCTTTTCCTAGTTTTTGTTTAACTGTGACATGGATGAGGAAATCAAGTTTTTCTATGACACTGCTTCCTTAATTTACAGCTCCGCCTCTTCAACTCTCCCTCTAGCTTCAGGTAACTTTTTTAGTCTTATAATCTTTACTATCCTTCGTCTAATTTATTATAAACAAGGGACATTATCTCTTCCATGTATTTGAATCTGGACGCTTAACTATTGTATTATCGGCTTCAACCATTACCACATCCAGGTTTCATTATACCAGTTTACTTCCTCACTATATTGATTATTTAAAAACATTTATAAACACAAACTAGCCTTTACCTACATTCTACAGAAAAAATATACCCTGCCATTAACTGGCTGAACTACAGAATATAGGGCCCCAGCAAATTCAGATTGCATGTGACCTAGAAATTTTTTTTGAGTTGGGCCTCTACCTGGTTTATATACAGGAGGGTTGTTTTTCTTCAGAAAATGAACGGAGCACCATGAAGCGGTGCGGAGAGGCTATTAAAAATTCAATGGTACACAAAATTAATTTAATTTAATATGCAGGATGTTATCACCTAACCTCCAAGTGGTGTCACGTACAATCTGAATTTACCTAGGGCCCCTTCTGATAACACATTATCTCACTATCGACCTCTTTCAAGATTTTATATATCAATGTACCTTGTCCATTAAACTCGATTTGGACCTCCATTAACTCCATTTACTTCGATTTGGACCTCTTCCTGGTCTATATGCAAGAGGGTTGTTTTTCTTCAGAAAATCAGTGAAGCTGTGTGGAGTGGCAATAGAAAATTCTAGGGCAAAAAAATTAAAGTTTACAAAACTAAATTCAACCACAAAACAAACACATATCTATGAAACATGTAAAATCACGCATTATTTGGATATGTTATCGAAATACGGCGTCTTTATAACAATCAATGGTACCGATTTGTGATATCCAACAGGGACCCCATATACTGTAGTCCATTCACTATTAGAACGCTAATTATATTAGGTATGTACAAAATGTCCTTGGTGATGTGTGATAACTATTTTTTAATCCAATTTAAATTTAATTGGGTGGCTAACTTGAAGGAGAGGGTATGGTTTTAAATAGCTTTGCAGGATTTTATAATAGGAGAGTTGATATATATATCAACTATAGATATATATCTTTGTCAAAGTAACACATTCAAGTAAAGCCCTGCCCTCTTATATATTAAAATATATTGAATACCACTATAGTTCACACCGCAGTATAAATGGTTTTTGTTTAGGCTGATTTGCGCCTTTTATGGACCCCAACAGACTGATAAAACTTTAATTTTATATATAACAGAACCTCGGTTGACAAACATAAGTCGTTCTGTAAAAAAAAAAGAAAAAAAAAAAAAAAAAGTTTTTTGTAAACCAAAACAAATAAATCCTATAATAATGAAGTTTATCCTATAAGTACATGTAAGTTAAGGATCAGTAAAATTTAATAATCTATTTAGGGCCCCAAGAAAATGGGTCTTTATATCTTCCAGGTGCTTACCTGTTCTTGAACTATAATTCTAAAGCAATTATTTTTTAGCATTTTTGTTCTTAAATTGAATTGATCACAAACGTTCATCCTATTCTTATTATGTTGAAGGTTCATCCAAAGAATCAAATGATAGCAAGGAACGGTTTGTAAAAACTGAAGCTACTTCACCTGTGAGGAATTCAATAGACTTAAACGAAAATTCAAGTAACTTTAAATTATTTGCTGTGCTTCTGCTTTTATATTAAACTCTGGATGCTTTTATTGCTTTATTATTAATAGAGATAGAGAGTAGATAAATTTTTTTTTGTGTTGTTCCAGCAGGTTTACAGTTGGAGTCTGAGCCGAGTATAATTAAAAAAGAACCTACTTCACCTGGACATGTAGGGAAGCATGAGGAGGAGAGTCAAGGTAACTCTCTAATAATATTCTATGAATTTACTTACTTCACCTTAACATGTGAGGGAACACTGTTTCCTGCATAGAGAAGCACTGATGGCCAAATCTTTGGCTCCTGGACTCAAAGCAGTATTACTATCAAGTATTTATTAAAATTTTAATAAGTGTTTCCATAAAAATAATGATAACTATGTATGATGGGGGGAGGGGGGATGTGTGTATGGGGAACCCCGACCTCCCAGCACCCTAGCCTGGCTCTGGCAGCCCTGCAGTAAATAATAGGTGTGCTGCAGGTATTGGCTATTTTTTTGTATTGTACCGCAGGCTAAAAAGGTTTGGCTCTAACAGTATAGAAATAGTGAGTAGAATAATTTTGTTTTTTGTTGTTAAATCAGGTTTACATTTGGAGTGTAAGCCAAGTCTAATTAAAACAGAAGCTACTTCACCTCAACTGGTAGTGAAGCATGAGGAGGAGAGTCAAGGTAACCTTCTAATAATATTCTGTGGATCTACTTCACCTTAGCATATGGGGGAACATGAGGAGGAATGTCCACCAAGTCACCACTGAGGCCTACCAGGTGGGCCGTGAGATCCAGAATAAAAAATAATAAACCTCAAGTGGTTACTTTTTCAGGATTTATTGATGAAAAATCTATTATTGAACAATTCCTGTTTTGTGAAGACCTCTTGTAGAGTGCAAGAGGCCAAGATATTTTTAATTTATTTCACAAGCACTTTGAAAATTACAAAATGTCATTGCAGGCAAAGTGTCTGCATTAATAGGTGTCCATCCATGGTCGGTCACTTGACGGGCTTTTAATCTGTAGAAAAAAAGCAAAAACCCAAACATAGTTTTTAAGGTGCGTTTACACCTGACATTTATTGCATGATATTTATGTCAGACAGAAATCGCAGTAGTGTAAAGGTGCGTTTACACCTGACATTTATTGCATGATATTTATGTCAGACGGAAATCTCAGAAGTCTGAGATTTATGTTTCTACTCTCAGCTATAAGTGTCGACACTTCTATACCAACAGATGTAAACACCAATTATTTGAAAATTCAAACTCCTCTATCGCAGAAGTTGACCTCCATTTATTGCAAATTTAAGCATTGTGAGAAGTGTCCGACATATATATCCGACATAAATCTCAAGCAATTACTCTCGGATGTAAACACTCAAAGCAATTTCTGTCTGACACTTGACATTTATTGCCGGAAAAAAGTGTGAGGTGTAAACCCACCTTTACACGCTTTTTCCTACATAGAGAAGTACTGGTGGCCAAATCTTTTGCTCCTGGACTCAAAGAAGAATTACTATCAGGCATATATATTAACCTTTTAATAAGCTTTTGACCAAATGGCTGTGATTTTCTGAGCTAATCCTTTCATTATCTCTAATGTCTTTGATATTCTCCTGTGGTATCAATATTTATTATAATATATTCATGCTATAAAATATTCCATGATGTCAAAAAACATCAGTAACACATTACCACTTATAGAATAGTAATATTGCAAAAGGTAAAACAAAAATGAGGAGGCACACCTAGTTTCTATAAATCCTCTTAATCCCCTTGACAATACACACCTTGCAACCTGAAGCTCATTAGACCCTATTTTTAGGCACAATGATTATTATATGCTTATTTTTTATAAATATAAATATCATATTTTTGTTATGTTGCAGATTTAGCCAAAGAACAGTGTGAAGTAGACAGCAAAACATGGTTTGTTAAAACAGAAGATACTTCACCTCAGCATGAAGGGGAGCATGAGGAGGAGAGTTCTCCAGGTAACCCTCAAACATTATTCTCTAAGTCTTAGCATTTGTAAAGCATAGGGCTGCTGTTAAATTTTTTCATATTTGTGTATATTGTTTTCTGTTATGTTGCTAAATGTTAAGAAACTTAATAAAATGGGTGCAATACTATTCCTCATATTGAGTGACTAGAATAAATCTTCTTTATCCTGGCCAGCATGAAATGATGTAGTCCTAGGAGTGCGCTCTTACTGTAGGACAGGAAAGTGAGGGAGTGACCAGAACCAGTTTGCCTGGGGGCAGAGGGAAAATGTAACTCAGTTCTACAGCACCCCATTGGCTTTTCTTTTTAGTCTCTGGTCCCCATAATCCTGGTGCTCTTAGTACTAGACCATTACTCTCATTTATTAATTATTAACATTAATAATCTTGTTGAAGCCAATCATTGGCTACTCCTCTGCCTTTCCTTAAAAGGTGAGTGCTTCACCATATCTGGAGCATATGCAGAATTAAAAGCAAGTGTTTATTATCACTTTGATAATGTGCCGCCCTTTATTATTTTTTAATCTTCCTACAAAGCTTGCTTTTTGCACAAACTTCTCCCTTAAATAGATACAGTCACTATCCATTAATCCAATATTTTTATTATTCTTTTTTCAATTATTATTGTTCAATTATTCAAGTATTTTACTTATTTAATCCAAATCAAATCTAACTTGTGTTGTTTTTAGGTATGGCCAATTATCAGGCGACAGGACGTAACCATAGTTTGCAGAGCTCTTCCTGTCAACATACTGCACAACTACAGTCTCATCTGCAGATCCGAGATTTCTCTGCACGCATGAAATCAAACGGTACTCAGTGTCCACACTGCGAGTACGACTCCAAAACTAAGGCCTGTGTGAAAAAACATATCGATGCTGTTCATAAGAAAATAAAATTGCAGTGCCCTCACTGTCAGTATAAAACCAGCTGGAAGAATGCTCTGAAAAAACATATTGACACTCTACATAACAAAACAAAAAGATTTCAGTGCCCTCAATGTGAATACAAAACCTGCTGGAAGAGTGCTCTGAAAAAACACATTGACACTGTACATAACAGAATTTACGAATTTCAGTGCGCTCAATGTGAATACAAAACCAAGTTTAATAGTGTTCTGAAAATACACATTGACACCGTACATAACAAAACAAAAGCATTTCAGTGCCCTCAATGCGAATACAAGACTATCTATAAATACATATTGAATAGGCACATTACCTCATTACATAAGGTTACACAGTCATTTCAGTGCCCTCAGTGCGAATTCAAAACTAACTTAAAGAGTGCTCTAAAAATACATATCGACGCAGTACATAATAAAATAAAGGCATTTCAGTGCCCTCAATGCGAATTCGAGACTATTTATAAATACATATTGAATAGGCACATCACGTTACACAAGTTAGACCGTTTTAAGGCTTCTAAGCCCACCAAACACTAACCTGTAAAATATTGAAGTTGTACTTTAAATGTGAGTTTAAAAACAAATAGAAGAATTTTCTGAAAAAAACTCAATGATAATGATCCCAATGTGAAATCAAAACCTAAAGGGAGCATAATTTGAAAACTCCTTATCACAGTGTTTAAATAAGAGCATAAAAGTGCCCTCTCAGTGAGTGGAGTACCATAAGGAAAGACAGCCTGAACAGTCAAATTTAAGCTGTGCATAAGAGGGAGGCTGTTTCGTAAAAGAAGAAGATTTGGTTATAGAAGTTAAGCTTCCAAGTAACAGGGCTTGTAGTGAGTCACTAAAAGTCACTTATTTTGACGAGTCACTTTTTTGTCACTTATTTAGAAAAAAGTCACTTATTTGGGCTTGCAAGGATAAAATTTTTAATTTTTGTAGTATTTTAAATACAAAACTTATATTTTAACTGTTTATCAAAAGGGATTTTGTAAGCTCATCATACTAGTTGATCTCAAATTGTTAAGTTTTATTTCTTTGTATTATGTTCATTATTTATATTTTCAAAACTAAAGATTATTTGCCTATATTCAAAGGCTAGATAAAAGTAAAATGTTTTTCCGTTATAGTTTAGTTCATTTATTTTGTATGTTACCATATACATATACATCTTCTTTTTGTCAAGTATTAGCTTTTTATTTAATTGGGTACCATACATTAATATATATATTTTTTGTACTTCTTAATTCTTTATGTTGTGATGAAAGTTAAAATAAATATAAATTTAAAAATTACAAAAAAAAGGTAGAGGAGGATGGGGATGGCCTTTTTCTTTTCTTTTTTAAAATATTTTATTCC
>KZ651911.1:199537-214794 GCA_001010745.2 Gerris buenoi
TAAGTATTATGTTGTTTTTTTAGCTGTTTTGTTTATTTTTTTTTCGGGAAGGTTACTTTAGGATATCATACAGTCTTTAAATTAAAAACAAACTAAACGTAATTAAATTATAAACGTATATATTTAGTATAAAAATTGTTATTTTAATAAATCAAGTAACTAAATATCAGTTTAAGGTGTTTAAATTGCGTGAATTTGTAGGTAAAACTTTTATATTTACAAACTTAATAGCTATTACCCATGGTGCACTAGTCGTAGATAAAATTTAATACGCAACATGGATCGAAGTATTTCTACTCTCGGGATTATCTCTCTCGGCAAGCCTCGAGAGCTAATACTACAGTTATCTCTGAGCTAATGAAGTTTTCTCCTTCGGCGTTGCCTCAGGGGAAAACCCTATAAAAAAAAGCCTCGAGCCGGAAAACATACTTCTCTCCCTTGTTGCGTAAATAACTATTTTAATTTCATTTGCTGTAAAATTCTAAATAATTTGAATATTTCATTTTAGTATATATAATATTTTTCTTGATTATTTATGTTTACTTTTATTTATTTATCACCATTATCTTCCATCATCAGTTTGTGTCATGTGAAAGTAAGTATTTTTCCCTGGTTACTTTAATTACTTTAGCTATTTTTATATTGTAATAGTTTAATTTCAAGTAGCCTAGCTAGTTCAGGGGACTGCTTTATGTGCTGCTTCTAGATTGTGAGTATTTTGGAGCTACATTATAGGGATGGGCGGAATGGAACATAACTATAAAAAATACTGAATGTAGAAAGAAAAAGTCAATCCACGGTTCTTTCACGTGGAGTGACTTTTTCTTTCTACATTCAATGATTACTTCCACTAACGCTTCATATCTTGATTAATTAATAAAAATAACTAGTTTCTGTGTTGAAACGGTTCCAAGATTTCATGGACTACATTATCGGAAGAACTTTAAAGTTTTTTTTTTTTATTTGTTTAATAATTTTTTATTGCTTTATTTCAATACAAATTTGTTACACCATTAAAGAGGAAACGGGAACAAGAAAACATATCGATTCTGTAACTAAACCAGAGGGAAGGTAATAGATTTGTTTCGAGTGGAACGAAGATATAGTTTCTATTTCTATTTAAGTTGTCCCCTTTAAGTAAATATATAAGATAACTGATTTGTGTCAATAGGGGGGTGTTGAATAAGAAAAAAATGCTACTCCATTTAGAATTTTTTTCTCAAAAACGGCTATATTTCGTTCCTCTTCGGAACATTTTCAAACCAAATTTGTTAAATTTTTTATAAAAAAATTTAAGTCACGTAGAAAGAAGTAAAAAAAAATTAATTACTAAATTAGTAATTTGTCACACTATCCAAGCCTGAAAACTACTATCACAGACAGGCAGTGTGTCACTTCACACAAACACAAAGTCCAATCCATTATTTAAATAGTTGTACAAGCACTTTGGCAGGCCTAGGCCAACAGGCTGTCAAGCCATGGAGTATATATAATGTTATTAATACATTTTTTAAAGGTCTTGAAGAGTAGAAAATGGTTGAGTAAATATTACAATTAAACACCTTATCACAGTAAAAACTCACTAACCACAGATAACAAGAATATCAGTGGTAAGTGTAAAGTTTGATAATAGGTCATAACAACAATTTAATATCAAATATGATAGCAAATTAATCTAAAATACTTCTATTTTTTTATTAAATAAGGCTGGCTCCATAAATGATGACGATGACAGGTTTAGGGGGAGGTAGTCAAACTGTGACAAGGGGTTGGAAGGTCTTAACTCGGCTTTTGAGATCTCATTGGCTCTCCTTTCTTTTTTCTCACTCTATCAGAGTAAACACTAATTATAATATTAGTATAGAAGTAATTTTTACCAGGGAGGCAAATGAAAAGGGAAAAGAAAAAATTATTAAAATACTCTTTATTTTAACCTACTAACCTGATACTCTTTATTTAAACTTTCCTTAGTATGAATACTACCAAAAACTTAAAAAAATAAATACTCTTTATGTATTTAAATTTGTTACAGTCTAAGGGTTAATTTATTTATTTTATATCCCGATCAACAGGGGTTATTATGATAATAATAATAATGATTATAATTATTAATACACTTTAACGTATTTTTAAAAGAAGCAGAGTGTTTATTGGTTGTTGAAATGAACATTTGGAAATATATCATAACGTGTGGAGAAAGAAACCAGAGTTAATAAGGTTTAATTTGGTGGGGTCAAATCAATTTGTACCAGAGTCACATTGGTAAACTAAAGCAAATATGAAGAGGAATTCCTCAAGCTGGTTATGCCATTCAAATCTTTCCAATTTCAAAAGACAAATGAATTATTTTCAATCTACATCACAGATATGCCTTGAGAAGTTGTATAGGGTAAAGTAAAAGTGATTTTAATTATTTAATAAATTTGGTTGAATTTTAATCCATGTAACAATAGTGACTATCACAGCATATCTATGGATTTTTTGAAAAAAAAAAATCCCAAACTATTGGCAGTAGCCACTTAAATGAGAGGAAAATTAATATTTAAGCAACAGGATGGAATAGTAATCTTCTGGTCAGCCTGAAGATGACACAAAAATCGCAAAGGGAGCTTTTATTTTTTCCTTTAGACCCTACTATCAATATGTATTTTTAATCTATTTTCTGGATTTAATTTTTTTTTAACGTAGGTTACTACTCAGCCAAATCTGACAGTTTTTGAAACGGTCTAAATCAATGAATTTTTTATTTTATTTAAAAAAGGATAGGTGGAAATTTAAAATACATTTCCAACTAAGTTCAAGAAATTATTATGATGCAAAAATAACACCACTTGAATGCGACTTCCATTTTTTCTGCACTTCTCGATTCAGTTGGCTTCACTCTTTCCAAGGTTTTGAGAGGGATTGCATAAATATTCCCTCGCAGTTCTGCCAAATTTTGAGGTTTGTCCACATAAACATTTCCGATAGCCCCAAATATGAAAATCATAAGGGTGTAGATCTGGAGAAAGTGGCGGCTATGGAATGTCACCTTGAAGTGAGATTAACTTACTAACTGGAAAATGATCTTCTTAGCTGGGCCATAATCTATGGTGGCCATAAAAAGTTACTGCAAAAACGGGACATTAAAATAGGGGATTTTTGGAATTTTAAGGCAAAATATACTTTTTTTAGACAACAGTTTAGACAAAAAAAAAAAAAAAAAAAAAAAAAAAAAAAAAAAAAAAAAAAAAACAGTTCTATTTCTAGGTCTATTGGCTTTATTTTTCCCTTACTTAGGTTGGCCAACCTGACATGACACAATTAACTCTAATTGTAATTATAATACGGTAATAAATAATTAATAGGTAAATAAAATAATTTAAAAAAACACTAATTTCATAAAACAAAATATACTCTTTAATAATATTAAATTAATTTGTAACAACACTAATTCATAATATACAAATAGTCCTAAGTACAAAGTATAGTGGAACATAGATACAAGAGGGAGCGACACTCCACAAACCTCTTTCTATTTCTGTATTTTAACCATAACATCCTAACTACCCTTCTAAGTAATAAAATAAATTAGATACTTTTATTTAAAAAAAAAAAAAAGTAGATAAATAAAATAAATTATATTTTAACTACATTTCTTCTTATCTAAAGAAATAATAAATACATATAAGTATTTGCCAATACATAATTGTTTAGTGATTATTTTCAATGGTAAGTACATTAAATTAATATAGTATAAAAATAGGCTAAACTCACCAATTTTTGGCACCCAAAAGAGCAAATTTCATCTTGAAATAGTTTTAATTACTACATTTTCTTTGGTCTATCAAATATTTTTGCTTACAAAAGCATATGTTTATTTTATTTGGAGGAAAAAAACAATTTGTATTTTTTAATGCATTTTTTAGTCGAATCGCAATGAAACTCCGAAGTGTCTAGCCCAATCAGTTCCTAAAATAAGGTACATATATATATTTTTTTTTTAAGATTGGAAGGGGAGGACATTTTTTTTCTCACAAAATATGCGATATATGAAAAATTCCTTTAAAAAAATAAGTCTTATTATACCGGTTGCTGATTTGACTTGCTACCCTCCCATCTTTACAATTTTTTAATTAACACCTTTCACTTTCCGGCAATGATGATGGCCAGGGGCTGAAAGCAGTTTTCAAAATTAATATGTGTATTTTAACATAGAGAGACTATTCTTTTAATGTGTCCTTAAAAAAAAGGTTGTTTTTTTTTGACAAAAAAATAATTGATTTGTTAATACGAAGGTTACTACTCAGCCAAATCTGACAGTTTTTGAAACGGTCTAAATCAATTAAACACCAAAACTTTCCACTTCAAACTACCATTTGACTGGACTAATATTTTTGTTGATTATTTATGTTTACTTTTATTTATTTGTCACCATTATCTTCCATCATCAGTTTGTGTCATGTGAAAGTAAGTATTTTTCCCTGGTTACTTTAATTACTTTAGCTATTTTTATATTGTAATAGTTTAATTTCAAGTAGCCTAGCTAGTTCAGGGGACTGCTTTATGTGCTGCTTCTAGATTGTGAGTATTTTGGAGCTACATTATAGGGATGGTCGGAATGGAACATAACTATAAAAAATACTGAATGTAGAAAGAAAAAGTCAATCCACGGTTCTTTCACGTGGAGTGACTTTTTCTTTCTACATTCAATGATTACTTCCACTAACGCTTCATATCNGATTTTTTTTATATAATTAAGGTTTGTTTCAAGGGTAATTAAATTAATCAACTAAATTTACAACCACTTAATTGTTTAATGACAACTAATGATTCTTTCTACGAGATGATAATGTCATGGGAGTCTTAAATTAAAAAAAAAAATAAATTAAAAAAGATTTTTTAACAAAAGAATGTTAAAAAAAGAGAGAGAGAAAAAAAACATAGTTATTATCAAAAATATGATTAAGAAAAGACACCATAAGGGGTGGCAACGATAAATGTAAGATAACTATGGTCAAATTGAGTCCAACATTTAATTTTCATTTCTAATGTAAGGTAACTATAAGAAAACCTCTAAGGGGAGGTTTAAGGAATTGTAGCTGCCAATTCCCCAATTATATTTCATTGACCCTCTTAATTTTACTTAATACATTTAGGATATTTCTAAAGTTATCCAGGTTGTCTGAGAAGTGTCCAGTGCGTAAGGAACGACCACCCTATCAACCTTTTAAAAAATTTGGTAAACATGAGCATTTGTTATAGGTTCGCAATGAAAACAAGTCAGTTTAGGTTCAATATCTGGATGAGCGCTTGCAGAAGTAAGAATAATTGAAATGTCCATCACACCAACCACAAAAAAAAAAAAAACACCGGCAGACATGGTTAGTGATTTCGAGAGCACCCCATAAAATTGAGAGGGTCAATATTATGGGGTTCTTATTATATTCTCGGGGAGGTGGTGGACACATTTCCAATTTTGTATGAAATATAAATAATGTCTACTTTCACAATGTACTATCAAATTCATTATGTATTTGAAAGTAATTGAGAAACCTTATAAATGAAGTGAGAAAAAAAAATTAAAAACAATCACCTTTCTAAATCATTAGAGTTTTAGCTATAAAAAAAAAACTGAGTAAAAGTGAATTGTATTGTCCTGTACTTTTATAATTTTGTACTGTAAGTACAAAATTATAAAAGTTACTGTAAGTACAAAATTAATTTTTTTGCCCTAGAATTTTCAACATTCGCTTTGCGGTGCTTCGCTCATTTTCTGTAGAAAAACAACCCTGCTGTATATAGACCAGGTAGAGATCCAAATCGAAGTACAAAATTAATTAAGGTTTTAATGGCACCGTATAATTCACTTTAGCCAAAAACTGATGTTTCAGCTGGAGGATAGTACAAGAAAAGCAGTAACAATTAAAAGTATACCTTTTTTGTTGAAAAAAAAAAAAAATTAGTTTGTTAGTTTAAATAACCTTTTTTGTTTAATTGTGATAGCTATGTAGGTACTTGCCTGGAATAAAGTTACTGAAGCTTGATATGTTGTTATGTAATCAATCATAGACAACCTATTGGTGATGCAACTTTTATAATGTGTCATAATCGGTTTTTATCAAGTGTTCAACTATAATTGTTAGTTTTGCGAAATAAGTAAAAAAATATTAACAAAAAGTAGATGGTTTCCATACGACGAAATGTATTTAATAAAAAGAGGCATTTGGAGTTGCACCCGTACTTGATAATTATTTCTAATAAATAATTATAAAGGCGATTGAACTAACTATAATTTCAAAGTTGAAGTCATCCTGTTTTGAAAAAGGAATGGTTTTTATACTGGTTGTAGAGTTGTTCTTCGAGACGAGACTCTGCAGCGGCGATGTCGCCTTTGATCGCACTGATGAGGGCGTCTAACGACGGGAAGTCTTTCTCAGGTCGGAGGTATTCCAGAGCGACGGCTCTCATATGGGCGCCGTAGAACTCCGAAGGGAATTCCGCCAGGATGTGTATTTCTACGGCTTTCTTGTCGTTCTTGTAATACGGGTTCCAGCCGACACTCATCACCATTTTATTGACGGTTCCCGAGTCCACCTGGGCCCAGCCTAGGTAAATGCCGGCTTTTAAATCGGCGGAAAAACTTTGAACGTCCTTCTCGGAGAAGTTGGCGGTAGGGATACCGAGCTCTTTAGAACCTCGACCGAAACCCCGGTCTACCGTACCTTCCAGCATATAAGGGAACCCGGTCTGCATAACGATACCACTTAAACTTCTAGAGACGGTTCTAGTGCATCCCGTTCCACGACACAGCGCAGATAACATTCAACTTCACGATAACATTCAACAGCTTTCTAAACAAAAGCAAATTCGAACAAATATAATCTAATTTATCACAGTTTATTAACTATAGAAGAATAAAAACCAAGATAATTATAACAATGAGCTTTGTACTTAACTAATTCGACTTTATGAATAATAATAATCTAACCGAACGCAAACAGACTAAAGATAAAAGAAAGGAACGTTATCACAGCTCAATAAATATTTAAAAAAATTAAATTAATTCCAGTTATCTCAGAAATTTTCCAAGGCTGAAATAATGAGAAGGCTCACTAGCGATACTGACACTCTGCTGACACTGACAGTTATAAAATGAAAATCAAAGGTTTTTATAAGGTTGTAACTTGAAGCGGTGGAACGTCTGTTGATTTTACGAACGAAGTCAAGTGACGTGACGCGAGAAGAGCAAGAAGAATTTTCGAAAGTCAAATTTCTTTTTTTCCTTATTTTGAAACTGAAGCAAAAAAGAAAATAATATATCTTGGCGAAAAAATGTAACACGTTTAAAATGTCAGAGGGAAAGGTTTAAACATTTTGTAGTTGATTTAGTCTGTAGGTGTAGTAGGGTTCCTTCTCTTAGTCAGTTTGTTATGATCGGTGAATTGCAGCAAGATTATTTATTAGTGAAGAAGGACAATGACCTACTGTTTTAGTATCTACAGTTATTTGTCTCAGTAGAAAGCCTAGTTTCGTGTTTATAATTAATCAAGGCAGTTTGATCTGTAATGAGGAAAGATATGGCTCTCGAGTGCGGATCTATCAGTGAGATACTGACATCTACCCCGGAGCCAGTGTTTATTTCGTCTACTTCTCAATTCGTCGACTCGAAGAATTATTCCGGTATTTGACGATGTTCCCACGCATTTCTGACGGTTACATTACTTAATTGATATTTATATTCTATTTGTTTTCTTAGTTTATTCGTCGTTTTATTTTTTCGATAATTGAGCTGAGCGAAGCGAAGCTCTTATATACGGATTGCTGTGATACAATATTTATATGGACCATGTATTTTCCAGTAGGTTGGCCGAAAGTTTTAAATCTAAACGGTTTGAATAATTGCTCAATTCGTCAATTAGTGTGTAGTAGGGACAAAGTCCTGTTCGTCATACTGACGGAGGACAGCGTCGCCATATACTACTGCAAACCCTGCCTCTGTATCGTCGTCCACAGGAGGAACCAAGAATCCGTCAAAGATATAGGGATCAACGAGAGTGTCGAATGGAAGCCGGATTCGAGTGCGTTCGTCGTGGCGACTTCCTTAGGATGTTTGCTGTTTTACAAAGTCAATGTGGAATCGAATTCCAAAGGACTGTACGAGTTGGTCGATCCGCCTCAAGCAAATTTAAGACGAGACAGTGCGGAGTTGTTTGTAAAGGAAGTCATTCCGGCTTTAGATATAGAGGCGGAAAAGCAGGTTTACGTCGGCGCCGGGATCACTTCTCTTTCTTGTGTGCGAGACGAACTGATGGTAGCGGTGACGACAGGTCATATTTACCGTTACAAGTGGAACGGAGACCTCAATCGAGATTACTCTGCCGATTTGAAGAGGATACCGTTTTCGATTGATCAACGTTCCAAAGCTATACCGGTGTTTGAAAATAACACTTACATAACACAGATGGATTACTCTCCCCTGAACGGTGGTTTTGCAGTGGTTCTGAATGACGGACGAGCAGGTTTCTTGACAGCTTCATGTCTGCGTTTTGATCCTAACACACTGCAGGGTGTGTGGGCTCCGGGTATCGAAGACGCGACTTGTACAGCTGTCAATCACAAGTTTAGACTGATAACATTCGGAAGGAAGAATTCTCAAGGAGTCGTTTACAGTGTGGATGAAACTACAGGAGGCTTGGCTCTGTCACACAGACTTGCCATTCCGTCTCAAGTCTTCCCTTCACCTATCGGAGAGGTAACCGATTTGTTTTTATTAGCTTAAAGTAACTTACTAAATGAGTTGGCGCTCCTTTACTTTGTTACCCACCTTATTTGTTTTGTAATTGTATGTACAAAGTGTGATATTTTGTCCCAAATTACATTGGACTAAATATATTTTTCAATATTTTATAAATAGCAATATAGGGGGTACAAGAGGTGACTATGTGAAAGAGGCGTATGGGGGCTTTTACTTTGTTACCCACCACTTTCTTTTCTGTTATGGTGGGTGTCAAAGTAAAAAAGTACTATTTCGTTTTCCTATGTGGTTCTAAAAAAAATAATCAGCTCTGCTAAAGAAAACATCTGACTTATTTTCCCTTTTTTACCATACATATTTTGTAATTACAAAAATCATTCATTCTAAAATGCAAAGGAGTGTTGATTTGACACTAGTCACTACGGTAACATTGCTGAGCTGAGTCCACAAGCTGGATTGTAATAAAGATTTTTATTTCTATATGTCCATTGTGAGGGTGGCATGCATCATGTTTTGAATGGTACAATCCTATTATATTAAGCTTTTGAAGGTGTCCCCTCGGTTTCAAAAAATGTCCTGTTTATCGGAAAAATGGCACATTTTCCAAAATGTCTAAGTAAATATTTACTTGTCTCATACAATCTTAACTTTCATGATTTTTCCGCTTTCTAAGCAAGATAAAATGTATTTAAAAAATTCATATTTTGCCATAAAGTTCCCAAAATTTCAATTTAAGATGACAGTATATATTGACTTTTATTAAGTATTTTATAAAGGAGTAAAAAAGTAAATGTTGGGTTCTCTATTTTTATGCATGTATAAAATAAAGAAAAAAATTAATATAAATTCACTTTCTTTTGATTAATTAAAATTGAGTTCTTTATAATTTACTAGATATTTATAAGGAAGTGCTTGTGGGGATACTGCATTAAAATAATAATTAATCAAGTATTAAATTTATATATATCATTCCAAGGGTTGCCAGCTGTTGCCTTGTTTACTGTAACTGTGAATGCTTTGATTATTTAAGAAGACATTGCATGTGTTTACAGGTATGCTATATGCGTTGGAGCCCGGACTCGTGTGTGCTTGCGGTGTGCTGGAAGACAGGCGGAGTGTCCTTGTGGAGTGTTTTTGGAGCTTTGCTCATGTGCTCTCTTGCCTGGGACTACGGACTCTCTGTGGACCTGTCCTTGTCCAATCCACTGACTGTTCATGCTCTGGACTGGTCTGCCGAAGGCTACCAGCTGTGGATGGTCCGGACTGGTCAAGACGCGGTTCTAGCCCTTTCCTTTGTCAAGAGTGTTTTGACAGTGAACCCCTGTATGAGCCACCATGACCATCTCTTTCTCCAGGGTGAGGACAAACTCTACATAGGTTCGGGAGTAGGATTCACTAAGGTGTTCAACCCTCAGAATAGATCTGATGAAAAGAGAAGTAGCCCTTTAAAATCTAAATTGTCAGATAACAAACAATGGAATGTGGTGCAGATTCCGTCCACTTATTCTTCTACCAATTGGCCTATTAGGTACAGTGCGATAGACGGAGAAGGCACTAAAATGGCTGTTGCAGGTAAAGCAGGACTTGCACATTATTCAACGGCTAATCACACTTGGAAACTGTTTGGAAATGAAACTCAAGAAAAAGATATGTTGGTAACTGGTGGGCTGTTGTGGTGGAGGAATTACATAGTAGCCGCTTGTTACAATGTCCCTCAAGATCAGGACGAATTAAGATTTTACACCGGTTGGACTCGACTTTCAGATATCAATATGACTTCAGTTAAGCTTGGAGCCCAACCTCTTCTTTTAGATCAGCTTCACGACAGAGTACTTGTTTTCTGTGCAGATTGCAGGATAACTATATACGCTGTTTCCGAATCGGAAGGTGATGTGACAATTTCTCGATTGAGAACTATAGATATGTCAGGTTTGGGAGTACACCCAGCATGTTTTGTAGCCATAACACTGTTCTCTTTGAGGACTGAAGCCTCCAGGTCCCCTTCAGATCGTAAAGATAATTTTGTCATCAATGTGTCTGGCCGTGTTCTAATGGTCGACTTAACAGAGGAGACAAATTCCCAGACATTAGAGGCTCCTGTCGGTTTGGCTTCTTGTGTTGAGAACATTTGGTCTCCTTGTAAATTTTCTCAGGCCAAACCTCATTTGACAGAAGCACTATGGCTGTTCTGTGGTGCCCATGGAATGAGGGTTTGGTTACCTCTCTTTCCCAGGGCAGGGGAACATACCCACACCTACATGTCAAAAAGAATCATGTTGCCTTTTCAACTCAAAGTCTATCCTCTTGCCGTTTTATTTGAAGATGCAATCATTCTCGGAGTAGAAAATGACACTGTTCTTTATAGTTCTGATACATCTTCTGTTTTCTCTTTACCTTTCTGTGTAGTGGAGCGTACAAGTCAGGTTTATCTTCACCAAGTCCTCCGTCAGCTTATCAGGAGGAACCTTGGCTACCACGCTTGGGAAATAGCCAGATCTTGCACTGCTCTACCTTATTTCCCCCACTCTTTGGAGCTTCTATTACACGAGGTTTTAGAAGAAGAAGCGACTTCTAAGGAACCCATACCAGACGCCCAGTTACCCAGTGTTATTGAATTCATTCAAGAGTTCCCGGTGTACTTGGATACTGTTGTACAATGTGCTAGGAAGACTGAGATAGCTCTTTGGCCGTATTTGTTTTCAGTTGCAGGTAAACCAAAAGATTTATTTCAGAAATGTCTCTCGTCGAGTAGACTTGACACTGCGGCTTCTTATCTAATCATTCTTCAGAACCTGGAGCCTTCCAGTGTAAGTCGACAGTATGCCACTATGTTGCTGGATTCCACTCTTCACAGTGGCAACTGGGAACTATCAAAAGAATTGGTACGTTTTTTAAAAGCTATAGATCCAAATGATGTCGAGACAAATACAAGAGCTTCTCTAAGCACCTCTTCTAAGTACGGCATTCCTCAAACACCCACTGTAAACAACAATGAAGAAGATTTGTCTTTGGTCCTCGGAACAAGTCAAGTTTCAAGAGCCCGAAGTTTCAGCACTACGGCAACTCCTAAGATCCAAAATACTGGTAGGACACGTCAAACATCCATGACTGACTCTCGTAAGAAATCAGTCCCTTCAAATTTGGAATCGAAAGGTGGATCTGCTGAAGAGTTCTTCATGGATAAAATGGTGGAAAGACACGCTCGAAGACTTTTATACAGACATGGTTTGAAGGATCTGGGAAGAATGGCAGCAGTATTGGATTTCCCTTTGGTCAGCTGGTTAGCCAAAGAGAGAAATAGAGCAGCCGCTGTAGAAGATATAGTGTCAGCTTTAAGGCAACTCCACGAAAGTTTTGGTTGGCCTTATCCAAGACAAGTTTCCATTACAACAGGGTTAGAAGAAGAAAGCGACTGTGAAGTAGGAGGAGGAAGCAGTCTTGTAGGTGACAGTGGGTACAGAAGCTACCAGAGCCCCTTTCCTAGACCTTGTCCTGACGAAGTGTCAATCGCAAGTGAAGTGGAATCCTGGCAGGAGAGTGGAGAATGGGCTACAGGTTGGGCAGCAACTCCGGTAGAACCACCCATAGCTCCTCCTGTTAAAGGATCGCCAAAGTCGGAAATCCAATTACGCTACCTCCTTCAACTTCTCACCGATGCTGGATGTCTTCAGTGGGCACTTGCAGTCTCTGTAGTTTTATCAGATGCCATGGCCGTCCAAAGAGTAGCCAATGCCGCCAGATCACCCGATCAATCTTACCAGTCTGTCGTAAGACTCCGTGACGACTTTGTCTCACTATCGACTTGGGCGGGGTCCACTTGTCCTGTGTACAAATCTTTTGCCCTGTCGGCTCTTCAACCCCAAGTATCTTTTCTCGACCGACTGGTTCAGACACGGTCGCCTCCTTCACCCCCACCTTCACCCACAACAATGGCACAACCTCCTCCCCTTCCTTCCTCCCCTGTGTCTCCCTCCTCACAACCTGACCACGCCTCATCCTGTTCCATATCATAACACTTCATTTACCATTATTTCTATACATTTATACCATCCTAACAAAGACTTAACTAGCGTTATTATTAGTTCTACACAATGTTTATTCATATCGGGTCCTCTGCTCTTCTCAATGGGTTAAGAGTAAAAAAGAGTTTAGTGCATTCTTTCATCACTAAATCCTATGTTCATTATACATTTATATTTGTAGCATTGTAAATGTAAGTGAAATAATATTTAATATTATGAGTGGAAAAAAAATAAGATGTCACAACCTCAGCGTGAATATCTGTGATAGAACCATATTTGTGAATTTAAACAGCTGCAAGAATAAGTCAGAGCTTTATTAGTTAACGTTGAATGTTATCTAATAATGTTAAATAGTAAATTCTAGTAAAGAATCTTATTATTATTAATGTGAGTTCCTTTTTCTTTGTGGTGAAACAAATCATTTAAATGTTGTGAGATAAGAGATTTGTCAAAAAGGTAAAAATTTTAAGTTTTCCTAATCTTTTTCCCCCTTCTTTGTATCAGTCTTAAATCGGTCAAAGACATTCTAAATATGAATACTGAAGTGTGTTTACATACTGAGAACATTCTATAAATCTAAAAATAGATATATATCTCAATTTTTTCATATTTTGTATTGTGGAGCCTTAAAGTTCAAAATTGTTTCCAGTTTTAATTTTATCAGAAAAAAGCGAGCATTATTTTAAATGTATAATTTACATACCTACATATATTATGGAATAACACTGTTATTTATTCAAAATAATTGTTATGCTCAACAATTACTAAACGCTATTTTTAAATATTACTTTATTTTGTTTTCTTCTTGACCTAAAACTACTGCTCCAACATAACCTATTGTAGAATTACAATTAGAGGTGAAAAGATATTATTTGAAGAAAAAAAAAAAAAAAAAAAGTGCAAATGATAATTTAAAAAATTGTATGATAGTTCAAAAGTTGATCAAATATAAACTGGCTTTTTTTCGATAATTTATTTCAAACAAATGCAAGAGTAATGATAATTTAAAAAAAATATCTAAATAGTCCTTCCCTTTCTAAATGCATTTCTCCCATTCTTTGGTTATTTATTTATTTATTTTTTTTTTTATCCTGTTCTCATAGAATGACCGAGGGCTGTCAGGGAAGCCAGCTGAGCATGAATTCAGTGAAGTTAGTGCATGGACACTAGGTTCTGAGTCTTGGTGACGCTCTTTGCGCCAAGCTGTTGTAAGAGGATAAACGTTTGTGAGAAATTAATTCTTAAGGGGGGGGGGAGATTTTAAAAAATTTAAAAATATAACTATTAAATGAATTATCAAAAATGGCCATTTATATTTGATCGACCTAAGTCTACAATTATCTACTTTATATTACGGGTATTATATCCATTTAAAATTTAATTTAAATATGGTGGGGATGAAAGAAATAAGAAATGGAACTCACATGATTAATTTACCTTCTTCAAACAATTTTAAGGAGGTGAGGCAATAACAATGTAATGTAGACTGATTATACTGTAGATATAGTTTGTAGTAATTAATTAATTAAATAAATTCATTTTGTTTATTAAAATTGAAGATTGACAAATGTAAAATCAAAAAATAATCAAACATGTATATATATATTAGAGTGTAAAATCAAAAGTCAAAGAATTTATGTATATTTTATGTTTGGAGGATTTAGGGAATTCATTTTAATTTATTTAAAGTTATTTATAGTTAACATTTTTTTAAAAAAATCTGGTAAATTTTTACTTGAGAAAGTCAAAATTCATACTGTTATATTTTTAAAGCATTTAACATATTATTAATAAATATATCCTTCACTGGTCACTGAAACACTTCCCTTTGATTTCTATAAAAGCACAGGGTGTCAATATTTAGGCTAGTTTATGATGATTCATTTTATTATTATTATTTCTGTTTATCTTGTGCCAAATACTTAAATTTTATATTATTTTATTTAGAAAAAAAAATAATAATAAGCAGTGAAAAAAGGGATTATTTTCTTTTATTGCCTTCAATTGAATTGGGTAAAAAGAAAACTGTGCATTTTCATTCAAGCATTTGATTTTCATTAGTCAATTAGAAATAGATAAATAAATTAATGGAGATAATTTAAGACTACTGATATCTCCACTAATTTATTTATATACTTTTAATTCAATTCGCATCTTGTGTTCATTGGTCATTTTGACAAAAAATAATCATTGAAATTCTCATAAAATAATAGAATAAATAATTTTGATCTAATTAGGCCTTTTAATTCTTTTTACAGGCTTTAGTTTTAACTTAACTTGTTTATGAAGTATAAATCTTTGTGATGCATTTCTAACCCACTTTCCCGAGGAAAACTATGAACTATTTCCGATCACAATATGCAAGTTAATCAAAAACACAAATAAAAATTTACATCAAAAGTGTTAATTTTTATCTTATAATTAATATGATAATCTTCAGTGTTTATATATATATATATATATATATATATATATATATATATATGTGTGTGTGTGTG